>VCJE01002992.1:23361-35989 GCA_024140265.1 Backusella liffmaniae | reverse complement strand
TCAACGAAGACCAAAGGACCAAAACCACCCGCCCAAAAACAACTCCAAATCATGACACTTCCCCTTTAAATTTTCTTGTTTCGACTATATGTCGTTCCTCATATCTTTCGCCTTTTTTTCTAAGTACTCGCTTAGCGCCATTGCTCCCGTCCACTGTATAACGCGACTCATCGGACCAAACAACGCTTCTCCACTGCTCTTCCGTCAAATCTACGTGTTGCTGAGCCCAGAGAAGTCGTCTGGCTTTGTGGCTATCGTTTAAGCGCGGCTTATGAGCAGCATAATACGACCCGAAACCGAGACTTCAAACACACATGATGATGGTGGGTCGCGAGACTTTAATCGAAGCATCTTCTAAGTAAATTTGGAGCATTCTATAGGTGGTAAAAGGATCCTCTCTAATAAGATGTTCCACGCGCCTTTCTGCCCTTATGTCGATTTTTTTGGCCTTCCACCTCCTTTTAAAGGAATTGGAGAGTTATGCTTTATACATTTACTAATGATTGAACGGACTGTACTGACATTGATTCCAACATATAGTGAAATGGCGGTTGGTCCGTGACCTACTTTGTTCAGCCAATATACACCCCAATATTCTCTATCTGTATGGCTTTTATAAGAACCACGCAGGTTTTCTGTTGGAATTTCGACTCGCATGTTGATGTTGATTAATGAATTCAGGAGAAAAAGCTTTTTAAAGTTAACAAATTTTATCAAAAACGCGAAATGTTTATTTGTGTGACTGTACTATGTACATGTCCGGCGGTTCCGGCAATAATTCAACGAACAAAACTTGTTTTCTATTTCATAATGTCTTTGTTATTTTCATTGCAGAAAACAAATTTTCATCTTGGAACTGACAATCTGGTTGGTAAGGAAGAGGGCCACTTAATGGAGAACCATCTACCGTTTGGGAAGTTTTTATTTCGAGTAGATGTCGATCCTGTCAGATTAAACCTTACAGCTTGAGCGGTCCCTTTCCCAAAACCGCTGACCAACGGGCATAGTGCAGAAACTTCTTCGCCGCAAGCTGCCATCTCCTATCCCCCGCTGTTTGGTTTAATGCTTGTCCAAAGATGAAAGAGTACTCAAGATGATGGGAACTGACAATCTGGTTGGTAAGGAAGAGGGCCACTTAATGGAGAACCATCTACCGTTTGGGAAGTTTTTATTTCGAGTAGATGTCGATCCTGTCAGATTAAACCTTACAGCTTGAGCGGTCCCTTTCCCAAAACCGCTGACCAACGGGCATAGTGCAGAAACTTCTTCGCCGCAAGCTACCATCTCCTATCCCCCGCTGTTTGGTTTAATGTTCGTCCCTTTTAAATCTGAGTACTCAACAATACTGGTATTTGAATTTTTCTAACTTTGTTCTTACATTTAGCTTCAATTTATTTTTCCAACATGAAATACCTTCCTGCCTGTTAAAGCAGAGATACTTCGATTTACAATCCGTTTCATCTCGCCATCTTCTCGTTCCCATGCCGCGTTATGTAAGTAAAATTAACAGGAAGAAAGTGAATGTTCTTTAAAATTTAAAATGAAATGAAAAGTAAAGAGTAGATCACTTATGGCAAATGCGGGAAAGAATCAACTGGATATTGAACCTCTCTCTCCACCAGTAAAGAGCAGCATAGAAGAATATGCTCTGCTTTTTTTTTGTACTGTATTATCAAGTACTTTCAATGATGCTGTCAATAAAAGAACACTGCTCAACATCAAACTGTCTATGTTAATTTGTTACCTTATTATAATTGAATAAACTGAGTAATTTTTTTTTTGGCACTAAGTCCAGGAGGAAGAATCGCATCCACAGTTCCCTCCAGCTTCTAGAGGTTGGGCTTCCTGCCGCAGAATTGAGTAAAAAATAAATGTTTTTTATATGAAGTACATGTTTGCAAAAAATCTAAAGTGTATTTTTATTATCATCCGAAAATTGATTCTATTTATAACAAAAGGAAAGATAAAGCTATTCTGGTTTTCCAATGATGCCCTTTCCCCAATTCTGAATGACTCTGGAGCACTGATTACGGACATGTCTTGATCTTGGACTCTTCCAGAGGCCCAAAGCATCCAACTGTCTTGCATGGTGAACACACTGTTCCCAGTAAAACTTGGCATAAATTCTATTTTCTACCACTTTCTGTAAAGTATAATAAATTAATTAATTAACTATTAATTACCATAAATGTAAATACACACTTACATCAAAGTCAGACACATCGTGCTGGTCCTCGTTTGGAAGCTGAATGACATAGTCATCTGGCAACACCCATATTTCATTACCCGTCAAGTAGCTGGAGAAGATGCAGGCCGCTCTGCTATCCAAGAAGCGCTCCGAGCACCAAGGCTGCACTGTCTTACTCTCAATGACGACAGGCTCATAATGAAACTCATACTTCTCCACCGCATACAAGCTACTTGCATACGTCCAACGATCCAGATCGGTTGGCCCCTCATTTTCCTTCCAGTGGTTGTCGCTCAAGTAAATCACATCCTCGTGAATCAATTCCAACACCCTCGACTTGTCAAAGGGCAGATCAGTCACATCCAACTCATCGTCGTGCTTGTATGCAAACGTGGGGAGCACAAGCAAATCGCCTGCTCTCAGCAGACTGACAATCGCCTCCTTGTTGGATTCCAGCGTGTTTGCCAATGCAGAGGCGGGTATGCGCCCATAGGGCAGATCCATCACAAACTCAGTGCGCGCTAAAAGTCGTGCAAGGTTGCGTTCGGCATTGCGGGGAAACAAGACCGATAATTTACCACCGTTTGGAATCTTTGCCAAGTGAACATCCACCTTGTTGAATAACTCGGGAATCGTTTCGTATTCTTGCTGGATTTTCGTGATGGTCTCATCATCGTTTTGGTCAACATGAACAATCACAGAAATGGGCCCTAAAAAAAAAAAGCACGTTGAGTAAGATTGTGGGCTGTTGATGGTTTGCCTGTGGTTTCCTTACCTTCCCAATATTCGGTCAGCTTTTTAAACTCATCCCATGTTTCTGCAGTGGCTGTGGTGATAATCGATACTTGGTCCTCGGCAGGTGTTTCACGAGCCTGGAGCCAGAAAGGCTGTACTCCATTGGCAGCTTCGTAATAACTCTTTGAAAATAACTTGTGCATTTTTACGCCGTGTGTCATTGTATCCATAAGCGAGTACGTTTCGTCTATCAGTATCATCATTATTATTAATATTAATACTATTACTATTACAAGTCTGCCTATTGTTATTACCAGCGTCGTAGGTACGATGAGGCACAAAGTCATCATAAACAACCGCATCGGCCTGTTTTGTGCCTTTCGAGTGAAACAAGTATTTCCAGGTGTGATTCAACGACAAAAAGACTGAAAAGATGATGTAAAACAAGGCAAAAAAGCGTATTAACTTTGATTGCAAGACAAGTGACAAAATGCCTGGCTGTCTGTTACCACCAAAAGCATTTGCATTCTTTACCCGAGGTAAGAGTGGGGCTGTTGGGTTCAAAAAGGAATGCAGTCTAGAATAAAATGAACTGAACAGTAAACCAGATTGTTGCTGGTGTTGCTGCTGCTGACTTGAGGAAGTACGTTTTGCTGCTGTTGCTTGTTGTGTGGCTTGTTGGTTTGTTTGTTCGGGAAGAGATTTTTGAAAGTTAAAAGAGGGTTTTCTCTGGTGAGAAGTCGTCTTTGTTGAGATTGTCACCGAAGTGGATCTCGAGTGTTTAGATCTGCCTGTTGGTAAACCATTCTCAGACATGCTTATTATGTGTTTTTGGGTACAAAAAAAAAGAAGGAAAGAAAGAGTGTAAATAGAAAAAAAAAACCTGTTTGTTTTAATGTGAATGTGTATGTGGTACTGCAAAGAAGCGGAAACTCAAAAGCACTTAATTAAATTTAGTATTGATTGGGTAAAGAAGCGATCACAAAACGAATTGATTGGTAACAACTCCTCTTCAAACAAGCTAGAAGTAATGTGTACTCATAATAATCCTATTTCTCCTCCCACCTCATTCTTTTCTCTCTTTCTTTTGCTTTCATTTTCACTTTTGTGCCAAAAATGTCATACCCTCACCAAAACCAACAATACTATGCCCATCCTCCTCCTCCTCAACAAGGTGGCTACTACCAGCAGCAACAACATCATCAGCAACAAGGCTACTACCCCCCTCCTCCCCAACAGGGCGGATACTATCAACCTAGGTAAGTATACTATTACTATTACTGTTATTATTACTATGATGTTGACTTTGTGATTAGTCCTGCTCCACAGACTGTCATCATCCAACAACAACCTCAAAAACATGATGACCATGATTGCTGTACTGCCTGGTAACGTAGAAAACATATATTATAATAGATGGATACTAACGTGATGAATTCAAATTAGTATGGCTGGTATGCTCTGCTGTTGTCTATTAGAAGAGTGTGCTTAATAGAGAGAGTCGATGTGCTTTTTTTTTTGTTAATAATATATATAATAATACACTAATACTAATACCAAATAAAACCCTTTTATATATTTTTTATTTATAAAAAAAGTAAAATTACATCAAAACAAGAAAAAAAATGGCACAACTTATACCCACTCTTGGCTGTGGGGAACGTGTTTGAACCTTGTGGAACCAAGGTATACTTCAGGCACAAAGGAGGAAAAGTTTGTTGCGGGGATATAAAATTTAAATAGTTGGTTTTCTCAGTTTAACATGAACAGGTTCAAGTTATTAAAATGTGATGGACAATGATGAAGTGTTATTTCCTCGTCGTCTTGTTCATTTTCTTTTGGTAGCATTTGTGTCATCATCGGCATAGAGTTGGTGTGCAGTGTATTACCATTAAACGCGTTGGATATGTATTCTTCGTCACCATCATCATCATCGGAATATTCGTCTTGTTCTGAGTAAGTCTCTTGAAAATAAAATTTAGATTCACTTGGTATCCCAGTAGGTTTTTGTAAGGACCATAGACGCCACCCAATGTATCTTTGTCTAGGAGTGTCATTATGGCCAGCAAATAACAACTCACTATTAGTTACTACAAGAGAAAACATGTATGAGTAAACGGAAAATGACTAGTTTAGCTATAAAGCTACTTCTTACAGAGAGATGAAAAGTGGTTCTTATCAGTTACCCAAGGAAAAATTCTAGTAGCAGTAGTAGTAGACATGAAGGTGTTATATAGTAATTAAAAGACAAATGGCATAGATATATGCAGAAAAAAAAAAAAAAGTGTGGTTATATATACGTTGGGAAAAAATAACAGAATCAATCCCCAGCCAATGATATTTCTCCCGCTTGACAGTAGGTTTCAGGATGGAACCATTCCGCCTTCTATACATGAACTCTATCCAATGCCTTTTGTATATACTCAAATCTATCAGTCTATCTAGAGCCATCTAGTACAAAGTTATTTTTATAGTGGGAATTCTTTTAAAGAAAATAGTAAAAAAGTGATGCAAGAGCTTGTATGTCTCTGTATCTCTCCATATTTATTGCAATTATCAGTATTATTATTATTATTACAAAAAAAAAAGAAAACCAAGAAGAAAAAAAACCAAGAGTGATAAATAAGGTTGATTATGTAATATATTGAAATATCAGATAAACAGGCATTCCATTTTACTATTATGTAATAAAATGTAGATAGATTTTATCTAATGTAGACATACCACAGTTCACCAATAATAACAGCAGAGGCACCTGCTGCTAATATTGGTAAAATAACAAGATTCCATTTCAAAAATTGGAAATAACCCAGAGTATATATTCCTTTTGTTTTCAGGATGTGATCAAACCTAAGATAAAGCCAATCATCAGTTCTACATTTTTACCAAAAATTTAAATGATAAAACTTACATGATGCCAGCCAGACTTCCTACTAAAGTCAAACATGCACCCAAATTGCTTCCGACAATAAGACCCAACAAGAAACCCTGCATAACAACATCAGAGTGCACGTGATCAGTGAAGTTTGGATGTTGAATGATTTGAGTAAACAATATGGTCATTGGCTAAACAACAAACGGATGGTCATGGTCAACTCTCTTTTTATGGTTCAATCATCTTTTTTTTTCCTTACCAGGTTATTTAGTATCTGACATGCAATAATGGATACAAACACCATTCCCAAAACAGCAGTTGCATAATTCTTTGCAAAAACAGTCATGGCAGTTGCAAAGATACTGACCCAACCTACATGCGCCAATGCTTCAATCAACACAAACATCCCAAGACTAAACGGAAGGATAGTCCATGGCATCCTTTTTGTTACAGCACTGATGGTGGGAAATCGATGACAAAACCAATGCCATCCCTTCATGACAACGTGGACAATAACTCCGACTGTTTTTTCGTAGGCACCAAGTAGACCACTATTCTGATTGCCTTTGGTGCGATCAATAATGGTTGATTGATAACTATGGTGAGAGTTGCTCAAGCGTGAGATATCTTGTGACTGGCGCTGTATGATGGTTTCTTCAATTTGAGTAATGATGGTGGGCGCTTGTTGATTCTCCATCTCCTTCTCTGTGGCAGTAGAGAGCGGGTTGTGTGATAATCCACCCGAAGATGATGTTGCGATTTGACCCATCGTGGTAGGTATTGTGGTTGCAGAGTCTTGTCCATGCAAAGTGTCTAGTGGAAGTGCCTGTATTCCATGGGAGATGGCCTCGTCTATACTAGTAGGATTATGAAAGACGGGTCTTGGCTGCTGTGGCTTCAATCGAAACATTTTGCTAAACGAGATGCCCAAATCATGGCGTATATCCCGTACAAGCATTGCAACAGCGTAAGGCAAGGTGATCATCCAAACGGGTACATTAGCAAAAGATGTTCCGATCAAGGTGGCTAAGCAGCATGCCAAAAGCACTAGTCCAAATATGGCGCCTTTGGGATCAATCAGAACCGACTTGGGATCGGCTTCCGGAGGTTGGATCTTTCTTGGTAGGTAATACTCGCCTCGAAATAAAATTCGAAGCACAATGTAGGATAAAATGATACAAATCACCGTTGGAAGCAGCATCCAGGCAGAGTAATTGATAAAACTGATGCCATAAGCTTCAGCGACCACAACATTTGTTGGATTACCAATATATAATGCCATGGAAGCTTTTTAAGCGAGGTCAGTGACAGTATTCACACAGGTACAAAAAAGAAACTTACCAATATTGGCTGTTGTAAATTCACTCATTAAAAAGGCAGTTGGTCTTATATCCGATACTTTGGTGAAATAGGATAAAAATACAGTTCCAGTCAGGATGACCACATCATTACTTGTTAACCCACTCATGAAACTAGTCAGCAAGAAGAATAATGTAAATGCAAGCATGCCTCGGCTACCTGCTTTTCTCGAGACCCAAAATGCACAGAATTGAAATACACCTGTCATATCAAGTGAAATGCAAATGTAAGCCTGTTTAGAGAAATAACGTGAGATTTTAGCTTTTTATGTCTTTAATAAAGTGATTTATCTAATTTCATTTACAAGTGAATAAAATAAAATCATGATTGCCCATGGCTGAACACCCATTGAGCCTGCAAGACCTTGTTTAACGATATCTATGCCAATGGCTTGGCATATTAATAGGATCAATACTCCAAGGGGTGGGGCTGTTGCGATATTTAAATGGATCTTTCCAAACCGTCCAACTCGTACTTTAATTGGTCTTATCACCAGTGCTATTACAAATAAAAATATGACAAGTGTTACATATGAAAAGGCATTTAGACTTGTTGGTTCCGACATGGCATGTGTAAGTTAATGAGGTGTAGTTTTCGAAAATAAAAAGGACAGTCTTTTTTTTTTTCTTTTTTTATATTAAAGAATTCAGCTTTACTTTCTTTCTCATTGGTTAGAATCCAACCAATAATGCAATTTTAAGCAAACATGACTTTTCCAAAAAATCGATCTTAAGAAATTGTTTTTATTTCTAAATTTGGCATTTTTTGCGTCATAGTTGAACTGTTTGAAAACGCATACACCATTTCTCTTTTTTCTATTGAAGAAGAAGAGAGAATATAAATAGCAGTGTATCACATGGTGGAATGATAGCTGGCATAAAAGTATTCAGCTCTTCATCAATGGAAATAACCGAGTAGGTAAAGAAAGTGGGTCATTTGTCCCAATTTTGCAATACTTTGTTCTTATCAGACGAGCCATGTCTTCTCAAATACAGCATGAAAGATACTAAAAACCAGGTTTTACAAATGACATAAAATAATTTTATTCTTTAAATATAAATGATAAAAAAGATTATTTATTCTTCTTCTTCTTCTTCTTCTTTAGCACCACCGCCATTCACGACGGCATTGTCCTCCTTGGACCAAACCACCTCTGTTATCCAATTTTCGATGATAAATTTGACCTTCTTGGTGTTCCTTCTTTTCATTCTGCTGGATTTCACATTGTTTTGACCAAGGTTGCAGTCGAAAATTCTACAATCCAGTTCGTATGTTACGATATTATTATGAGCATATCCACTCTTTAAAAAACGGTAACAAAAAAAATACATCTATTTTCTGAATAACGTCATTCTAATACCATTTGTTGTGAAGACACAAGTGATGTACAGTTAGACTTGGCTAGTCGCTTGGAAGATGAAGAAGATCGTCTTAGTGAAGTAGAAATAGCAGTTGTGCAGGCAAGTCAGTCTGTTGCAGACTTTTGTATTCACTAGAATATAGAAATGTATATTTTAATACTAAATTTTGATTTTAGCCATCTGAATTTGAAGCTCATGACACCACTGATTCTTCCAATGGCCCATTTACAGAGGAGGAGGAAGAGGTATGCCCAGGTATTTTACATTATGGTCATGGGTTCTAACGATTAAAATTAGCTCCCAACTTTGAAGGTTGTAAAAGAGAATAACGTATATAAATACCAAGCACCAGCGCAGAATATATTTTCACCTCACAAACCGATAATCCAAGCGAATGATTTAGGTGTTCTTAAGGAATACTTAGACATCTGCATTGGTACGAATCAAGGTGAGGCTACCGGAGGAACCAAACAAGAGTTTATGATTTGCATGGAGGAACAAAAAGAGTACAAATCTCTAAAGGAAATGCCTGGCGGAGTTTATAAAAAACTCCTTGATATTTTACAAATCGATGATCGGGTCAAAATGCTGAGGACAAATTTTGTCCCAGGAAAATTCACCCTTAAATAGAGAACACCCTTAAATCGAGCGCATACTGTAATCGAGAGCAAGGCTACTATAATAAAATACGCTATCAAGTCTCGATCAACATGGAGAGTCGTGGAATGCCGCTCTGCCTCAGTCCCTCTTAACATTTCAAACTGCCTAAACTACATGAGAGTCTTTGGACTCTTTGCGTTTATGCTGGTAAGTTTTGAAATAGGTATCTATACAGCTTTGTCTAACAATTTTATAGGATGATATTAAACTGTAGCACATTTCTTGTTGTAACCGCTATGCATATTACACAATTTCTATGTAATTTCATCCATAATGTATATATCACTCCCCATCGTGTCTTATCAATCATATTAAAGCTTAATACAATATATCCAATTTGCTTACCCCTCAAGTGTAATAAAAGTTGCTTGCAAGTTGCATCTTAGGTGCTCTTGCTATCAGTCCTGTAATTGTTTAATGGAAATATTAGATGATTCACGCTCTCAAGACTACTGGCAAGAGGAAAACAGCCAATATCTGGATGTGTTAGATGATGCTACTTTGACTTTTGCATGTGAAAGTGGTGTTTATACTGTCACGTTTTTCTAATGTATTTCGATTTTCCATGCAGAATAAAATAAAACTACTTTGAATGCTCATTATGATTCACAATATGCTGTCAAAGGTGTTTGTGCAACCCAGCTTCACCGCAGCAAGAATTTGATATACAGGTCTATTGTTCAATCTGAGTCAGAATGTGGCTTATCTCAATATTTTTCTCTGAACCAATAAAAATGTTTTTCTATTTGAACGAGTCTTCCCTTCTCTTTTTTTCTTGTAGCAAAAAAAAAAAAATGTCTGCAGTAGAACAAAAACCAAAGGTCGATAAAAAGGCCAAGAAAGCAAAGGGCAAGGATGCCAACGCCAGCGAATATCCTTTAGAGGTAGTCTATTACGCGTTTCTATCAGAATAGACTGAATAATTAAATGAAATACATAGATAACTCCTGCTCCTGAGTACCTTCAACATCGTATCGACATGTTTGACAAATTGAAGAAGATTGCCGACGAGGAAATTGCCCGTAAAGTTGAGACGAGAAAAAAACAAAAAAGATGACCTAATAATACTTATTATATATTAGAGAAACCTCGCGAAGCCATCACTATCACACTCCCTGACGGTTCAGTCAAAGAAGGCACCTCGTGGGAAACCACGCCTTTGGATATTGCATTGGGTATTGCAAAGTCCCTTGCCGAGCGCACTGTTATCTCCAAGGTCGACGGTGAGCTTTGGGATTTGGTCCGTCCTTTGGAAAGTTCCTGCAAGTTGCAGTTATTGGATTTCGAGCACGAGGATGGTAAAAAGGTGTTCTGGCACTCTTCCGCCCACATGTTGGGTGAGGCTGCCGAGAGACACTATGGCTGTCATCTCTGTATCGGCCCACCATTGGAAGATGGCTTCTACTATGAAATGGGCCTTAAGGAGCGGTATGTGTAATCCATCAGGAATGATGTCTAGTCTCACTTTTAATCATATTCTGTGTATTAGCGCTGTTTCCCAAGCTGATTATCCTAACCTTGAAAAGTTGGTTGGCCAGTTCGCCAAGGAAAAGCAGCCCTTTGAGCGTCTTGTTTTGACAAAGGAAAACTTGTTGGAAATGTTCAAGCACAATCCTTACAAGGTTCACATCATCAATGATAAGATCCCTGACGGTACCTCCACCACCGTCTACCGTTGCGGTCCCTTGATTGATTTGTGCAGAGGTCCTCACGTGCCCAACACTGGTCGTGTCAAGGCTTTCACCATCACAAAGAACTCTGCTTCTTACTTCTTGGGTGATGCCAAGAACGACTCCCTCCAACGCCTTTATGGTATCTCGTTCCCTGACAAGAAGCAGATGACTGAATACAAGAAGTTTATTGAAGAGGCTGCTAAGCGTGATCATCGCAAGATTGGCAAGGTAAGGGAACAACAAGGAAGAGGGAGAGAATGGCATACTGAATTGTCTGTAATGATAGGAACAAGAGCTTTTCTTCTTCCATGAATTGTCTCCTGGTTCTGCCTTTATGCTTCCTCATGGTGCCCGTGTCTACAATGCTTTGATGGACTTGATCAAGGTAAATGAATGAATGGATGGAATGTTTGTTCTCTTTTAGCTTGCTTACTATTCGTAACTAGTCCGAGTACACTCACAGAGGTTTCACCGAAGTCATTACACCCAACATGTTCAACTTGAAGCTCTGGAATCAATCTGGCCACGCTCAAAAGTACAAGGAAAACATGTTTTGTTTCGAGGTTGACAAGGAAGAGTTTGCCTTGAAGCCTATGAATTGTCCCGGCCATTGTTTGATGTTTGGCCACAAGGAAAGAAGTTACCGTGAACTTCCTGTTCGTTTCGCTGATTTTGGTGTCCTTCATCGTAACGAATTCTCTGGAGCTCTCTCTGGTTTGACTCGTGTCCGTCGTTTCCAACAAGATGACGCCCATATTTTCTGTCGTACTGATCAGGTATTTCTAGATATAATAATTATATGACGGATAAATGTTGATCCATATATAATGATAATAGATTGAAGAAGAAATGGCCGGTTGTTTCGACTTTTTGAACCATGTTTATGGTGTCTTTGGTTTTGATTTCCACTTGAAGCTCTCCACTCGCCCAGAGAACTTCCTTGGTGAAATTAGTGTTTGGGATAACGCCGAAAAGGTAAATAGTTTAGGAGAGGAAGAGATAGCAGCGAGCCAGATCTAAAAGGACAAACTCCCCCCTTTTTTTTTAGATGTTGGAAGATTCTTTAAACAAGTTCACCAAGCAGACTGGCGCCAGCTGGGACTTGAACCCTGGAGATGGTGCTTTCTATGGACCCAAGATTGATATTGTCATTTCTGATGCACTTCGCCGTAAGCACCAATGTGCCACCATCCAACTCGATTTCCAATTGCCCCAGCGCTTCAACTTGGAGTACCGTACTGAAAGTGCGGGCGGTGGAGAAGATCACATGGCCCGCCCTGTTATTATTCACCGTGCCATTTTGGGTTCTGTTGAGCGTATGATGGGTATCTTGATTGAGCATTTTGCTGGTAAATTCCCCTTCTGGTTGTCTCCTCGCCAAATCCAAATCATTCCTGTTGCTGCCGCCTTCTTTGACTATGCTAAGGAAATCACAAACAAGTTGGTTTCCCTTGGCTTGTTTGCTGATGCCGACTTGAGTGACAACACCCTCAACAAGAAGATTAGAAATGCCGAGCTTGCTCAGTACAACTTTATCTTTGTCGTCGGTGGTGAAGAAGAGTCGACCCGCTCTGTCAATGTCCGTAATAGAGATGATGTTGGTACAAAGGCCAAGGGTAAGACTGTTCCTTTGGAGGAGATTTATGCCAGTGCAAAGAACTTGAAGGAGTCAAGAAGCTTGGATAACAAACTTTAAGAAATCAAAGTTACCTTTTTCTTTTTTGTACAACTTTATATTTTTAAAAATAGCGTTTCTTTTTCCCTTTTACAATAAAAA
>VCJE01002992.1:0-18096 GCA_024140265.1 Backusella liffmaniae | reverse complement strand
TAAGCAATGTCATTTTATAAAAAAAAAAAAAAACTCTAACTCACATATCATTAATATCGTTTAAAAGGGGACCCCAAATTTGCATCATACAAAACTCACGCTTCTTATACAGATGCATCTTACTATGGCTGGTCTAAACATAAAGCACCTTGGCCTGTCAGGTAAAAAGCAAAGCGATTTCATAAATTTTATTGGTAAAAAAGGCGCATACACTGATATATTTTTAATACATATTTTTACATAAATAAAAAAGCCCCAGAGATGTTTCTTTTGCAACTCATTTTGAGGAATCAGATACAGATTCCCATTGCTCGATAGTCTCTATAGAAGATGATGCTATTCCTGAAGTATCTGGTTGCGTTCGCGCCAAATTGATGGTTTCGGGCTGGAGGGTATATCAAAAAAATGCTAGCGAAATGGTGATTACTTTTGTAAATCAGATAGATCTGGGAGGAAGTTTACCCACATCCTTAGTCAACAAACTAGCCATGGAAGTTCCTGAAACAGCCAATGCAGTAGCAAAATATGTCGATAAATTTGGGTTCCCTCCTTGCTCCCTTTTCGAGGGCAATGTCGAAAAGACGCATGAAGACTTTAATCATAGTAAATTGGCTTATATACTTGAGGTTGTCGGAAATGGTGGCTCTATCGTATCCACCGCCTCGGGTAGAATGTATCCTAAAGGTATCTCGGTCCGTGTAGAAGGAGATGGAAAAATGACTCAGGAACAGGATAAAAACGGCAATACTTGCGTCAAACTTGATTCAATCCAAGGACCGGTCAAGTTGATCATTGAAAAGAAATAAATAATATTTTGATTTACTCGTTAATTTATCTCGGCGTCGGTTCGCTAGTGAATGAGAAAATCATTTTATTCTTTTGGAAATAAAATCATTGAGAAAACACAAGAGTGTGCAAGCAATCTCTTTTTACCTACAAAAAAAAAATCATATTTATGCTCTCAAGCACGAAGTCACATTTCATTTTATATCGTAAATGCGTTCGGATACAGATTAGATATTCAAAATTTTGAACCATACCACTTGTCAGTTTTCGAGGATATCACATCAAGAAAATAATATTATCTTTCAGAGGCTTCCCAGACATTCCTGGAGCTCCCTAGAGTTCATACTATGTTTGCAACCCTCCAACTACATTTTTAACCTCACCAGGGCCATAAAGACTAGTAAGTCTCTAGGAGATGAGATTGTTTTTCGGATGTTGTGACACGGTTAGTATTTATGTATTTCCTTGTATTGATTATCAAAAGAGCAAAAAGCAGGATGTCTTTATTACCACAACCTAAATTGTGAAGGTATATTGATCTATTCTGAGGATACCAATGGAGCGTAAGATGTCGCAATAGAAACTATGTCTATTTTCTGAAAAAAGCAAATGGAGGCATGTAGTTAATATAGGCAGTGAAATCATTCTAAACTCTAGGAAAAGCTTAGCTTAGGACATCCGTGGTGTGACTGCTTGTAAGAAAAGAAATAAAAGTGAAGCCAAAGTGGAAAGCTTCCTAGTATCCAACCAACTCATTGTTCTCATTGTTCATCAACATTCCACACCTACCAAGTAAATCAATGTTAATCAGATCGGGATATCTTTTAGCATAATTTTAATATCCGTGAATCTGACACAAATAGTCGGATTTTTTATTTATTCTACTGTTAAATGTGATCAGAGAATAGAAAAAATAGATGTGTGTGGGTATGTAGAATACAGATTATAATATAAAAAGGGTGAAATATGCGAGAAATAAAGATAAAGTAAAGGAGAACGAGTGTGGTATTTTTCTTAAGTGGAGACTTGTGAGGAAACAGTACCATTACAATCATCTTCCTCTTCTTCCAAATTATTGAGCACCCATCCTACTTTCCATGGTCGGCCACATGACCAGTATTTCGGACTACAAACAAAATGCTCAATATCTTGGTTGGGATCAATTTCACCATCATTACAGTTCTGGCGCATCAATTCAATATGCTGTAATGCTTTTCTTTTTTCTTCTTTACAAAAGACCCAACGACAATTACGGCAAACACAGCCACCGCTTTTATTGTATCTAAGTATTTTCACCTTTGATGAGTGATCTGTTTTTTTTTTTAGAAGAAAAAGTTTAATTATAAAGCAAGCTTACCGAAGTCCGCACTTGTTGCAGAGATAAACAAAAGATTTACCCTTGTCGTTAAATACTTGGCTAGCAGGAAACGGCCAGTTAAAAGCTTTACGCATACAACCATCCGAGGCTTCTTGGCAGGCCTGACAGGGGCCCTTTATACGAGAGGGCCGACCAGATGTTGTGTAAGATGATGTATGACGGACCACTGTCTTTTTTTCTTGTACCGCGGATACTATCGACTTTGGGAGGGTCCAATCCTTATTGAAATCAGGCTGCACTAAAAGAGGTTCGCTGCCGGTGCGACGATATCGTGGTGGTGGTTTCGGGATTTCAATGAAACTAGCAGCACGCGCACGCTTACGAGAATGAATGACTTGGCGGACAGGTCTTTGAAAGCTGCGTACATCAACAATTCGTTTGCGCAAAGCGGATAAAAGTGATTGTCCACATATAACTTTTGACGTACATTTCAAGTCACACGAATTGTTAGACTCGCTACAACCTGAGCATGCATCATTTGTCGAGTGAGTAAATGGAGCTTGAGAGTGTACATCAAGCTGAAACACGACACTTTTGTCAAGCAGGGACGCCTTGAACACATCATTTGTAAGTGCGGGTGATCTATGAGGCACTGGTTTTCTGCGGCGATATTCTGCTCGATGATTTATAAAATACGAATTAGGTTGTTGTCTAGGCGAGAGCGAGTGCGGTGTGGGCAAACTATCTTCATCATCTTCATCATCGTCTTGTAGAAGATCAGGAGGCGAATAATCTGGGATATCATTGGATTGTGTAGGTGTATCGAATACTATACTATCTAATGGGAATGGGTGTTTTGCACCATCATCAAAGTAACGAGGAGAAAGTGGCATAACCATGATGTGTTGTTTAATAAATAAATGATGAGAAGAAAAAAAAAAGAGAGAAAGATGGGTGTCAAAATAAATCGTGTCGGATAACGTCGGGTTTATTTATATACATATCCAGGCTGAGACAAACCAACCAAAGAATGTGACGGATCGAAAAAAAAATATAGATATCACTCTCTTTTGACGTGATATAATTTAAGAGTCCGAGAATATAAGGAAGATCAGGCTAATATATATATAAAAAGGAAATAACGGATATACGTTAAACAATAATAAAACAAAACATTGCATGGGTTATACACAAATCAACTCCGTCCATTTTGGGATCAAAGTAAACGATAACAAGGTACAATCTAGATGTAGTACATTTCTATTTTTACTAAAGGTGGAAAAGAAAGGAAGGGAAAGAAAAAAGCGAGTCCAAGCTTAGCATCCCGAGAATAAGCTGCCCATCAGATTTTGCATGAAACTTGGTTATGTTGGAGAAGATCTCGAATAGAAAAAGCTTATTTTTTTTAAAAAAAACATGTATACATTTGTTTAACAAGATTTTCTGATCGTTCCTATTGAATCTAGGTTACTTTTCAGTGATCAGTAAAGTCAAACATGCTTTTAGTTCAAAATAGATTGATAGATTTATATTAGAATGATGGTCAGGTAGTGCAAAATGCAAAGCTGAGACAAAAAAAACAGGAGATTCAATCGTTGTTTCTATTTTTGGTAACCCAACAAGGGACCATATATGCGATGTCATTTCATAAAAGTATGTTATCCTTATCTTATTACTCTCCTTTAAGAGGATGGACGGTTTCAATGCAAATAGTTATGATATTCTATTCATTGAATTATTCGCAATATGTGTTATATTCTGGATCTTGGCACAAGTCCATCTAGATCTGAATATCAGGAAATAAAATCACAAGATCTTTAATAATCAACAGTAACTTTATTTCTATCAACTTATCATATATAAGTCGATTAAATTTTGACAAGCATGTAAAGAGAGAAAAAAAAGACAATAGGATGCATATCATACACATATTTCCTTTTGATATCGGGCTAAAAGTTAGGAACCGATATAGTCCTTTTCCTTGTCTTTCACAAACAGTGGTTTAGTATCGTCTACCATTTATTATAAAATACATGGGAATAATAGGTGATTTAATAATGATATTTTTAAACAACAGCTTATTAAAAAGTACTATTATTTGGTTTATCATCATATCTGTTTTAATAGGCTATTGATCCATATTTATTGTGGTACTGAAGAAGAAGAAGAAGATGATGATAAATAAGATTGAAGGGGGATAAATTGCTTGAAAATTAAAGCTGGTCATTCTTAGTCTCTTTTTATGCTCAAAACACGTAGCGACTGTACTCTTTTTAAGTTAAAAGCCAATATTACCTGACGATGAAGAAGTATTACATTAAATAAGTCTGTGTAAATAGAATGCGCACTCTTCACTACCAACATGACATAAATCATTATCAGATATTTATATTTCAACCTTTCTATTGAGAGACTGCTTTGGCTTGCTCCATTGACACCGGGGTTAGACAAAATTTCGTTAACAGTTATGGCTAGTTTATCTTAAATATTTAGCAACAAATATCTGATCACAATGATTTGTAAAAAAAAAAAATAGTTGAAAATAAAAAATAAAAGGGGAAAGTTTGTACGTTTGTTTGGTTTATGTTGATTACCATTGAGATTAATGTGTTACTTTACTATTATTTTACCATGTTATTCCATTATCTGCTAAAACAATAAACAAGACATTCTAAACATTAAAAAAGACTCTATTCATTTAAAACAAATGATAGGCTCTTGTCAAAGAATGCCTCCTTAATGAGTATAGACAGAACCTTCTATATATAGAATATCTCGAGTGAGTGAACAATGACGTAAAGATCCAATTGGTTAATACTAGTCTGAAATGTCTTCTATTTTAGGAGCTATAAAAGCAAAAGTTCAATCTCGTTGCTGGAGCCTTTTTTTGTCCATATTGAAAAACAAACTCACTCCTTACTTCTTTTTCCCTTTAGAATTTTTTTACTTTATTTTGCTTTTCCTTTCTTTTACTTTTCTTTGTCTCTTCTGTATTGATAAATAATTATAATAATCATGGCTCAACCATCTCAATTTATGAATACAAGCACTTCACCACCGCCACCTCCTCCAAAACACCTAGAGTTACACTATAATACACAACAACCTTTTAATTATGCTAATAAATCTGCGCCTTCTCTATCAAGTCAGTCTAGTCCTTTACCTAGTGAACTATCTAGGACGCCCCCTGACACCCGTGCGAGTTCTGTCATGAACCTTTCTATCAACGGAGATCAGTTACTTGATCATTCCCATTTAAAACCAGGCCATAAGGCTTCTTTATTGTCATATGCTCAAACAATAAATATGTATAGAGAAAATGCAAAAAAGACAAACAGTCCCGATATTCAATGTGATTTCGCTATATTCATGGTGGAAGCAGCCAAGCCTATTCAGGAGGAGGATTTGACTCGCTGGGAATATTTACAAGAAGCAGAGAAGTTGTTGAAACAATTGGCAGCAAGAGGACATGCTGAATCACAGTATTATCTGGGTAACCTTTATGCTTCTGGTGTTTTGAGCAAAAAGAATAAGAATGAATTTGAAAAGGCTTTTCCATTATTCGTGCAAGCAACAAAGCATCACCATGCAGATGCCGCTTATAGGTAATATATCAATTTCTATTTAAACTACTCACACTTTTATTGATCCATATTTTACTTGTTTTATCATTATCATGATTAGAGCTGCAAAGTGTTATGAGGATGGGTTGGGGTGTAGAAGAGACTATTCAAAGGCAGTGCAGTTTTATAAGTAAGTGATCCCCTATTTTATCTTTCTTTATGATCAATTGTAAACTAAAAAAAATAATCTATAAATAGAAAAGCGGCTACTTTAAACCATCCTGGAGCAATGTACAGGCTTGGTGTGGCTGATGTGAATGGTGAAGTGGGTCTTTCAAAAAACCCTCGCGACGGTGTGAAATGGTTAAAGCGGTCAGCAGAGGCAGCAACAAACGAATATCCTCATGCCATTCATGAGCTAGCTTTATTACATGAAAAAGGGATACCAAACGTTGTTTTTGTGGACTTGTCTTATGCAGTCTCACTTTATGTTCAAGCTGCTGAGTTGGGTTATGCCCCGTCAGCTTTCCGCTTGGGTGAATGTTACGAATATGGTAAGCTTGAGTGTCAACCTGAGCCTGCCATGTCAATTCATTTCTATACGATTGCTGCCCAGCAAGGACATCGGGAAGCTTGTTTTGCCTTGACAGCTTGGTATTTGGTAGGATCACCTCAGGTCCTACCTCAATCTGATGAAGATGCATACATATGGGCCCGAAGAGCTGCCGAAAAGGAACTTCCTAAAGCAGAGTATGCCGTTGGTTATTTTACAGAAGTTGGCATTGGAATCCAAAAGAACCCTACTGAAGCAGTCACTTGGTATAAAAAAGCCGCTGATCATGGTGACAAGAGAGCTATTCAACGTTTGCAGGGAAAACCAGTAGAACAGAAATCCGAAAAAAAGAATGGATCACAGGATGATTGCACAATAATGTAAAAATATCAAAAAGAATAAAAGAATTTTAGTTTATTTTAATTGGTGAAATATGATCTTTGTCATTCCTTTTCTGATTCGTCACTTTTTACAGTCACTTCCAATAAAAAAAAACCTAAAAAAAGGGAAAGGGATTTATAATGATGAGATTATAAAAAAATCAAAATATGTTTTCTAGTCGCTTCCTTTCGCGTATCTCTCTTTCCAGTAGAAACTTTAGTACTTCAATCGTTAGAATGGCTCCTCAACATCGTCCCGTTGCAGTTATCGGTTCCGGCCCTGCTGGTAAATATTATAAACACTTATGGATACTTTAAAATATAATGGATACCCTGGAACAACAAGTCTTAATATGTTTTTTTTCGTTGTTTTCGTTTTCAGGTCATACCGCTGCTATTTATCTTGCCCGTGCCAACTTGAACCCCATCATGTTTGAAGGTATGATGGCTAACGGTTTCGCCCCCGGTGGACAGTTGACTACTACCACTGACGTTGAGAATTTCCCCGGTTTCCCCACTGGTGTTTTGGGTGGTGAGTTGATGGATAAGATGCGTGCTCAGTCTGAACATTTCGGTACCACCATTGAGACCGAGACTATTACTAAGCTTGACACTTCTGTTCGTCCTTTCAAGATCTGGCGTGAGGGTTCTGAAGATCAAGAGGAACCTACTGATACCGCCGATGCCGTTATTATTGCTACTGGTGCCTCTGCCAAGCGTATGAACTTGCCTGGTGAGGATGTTTATTGGCAGAATGGTATCTCTGCTTGTGCTGTCTGTGATGGTGCTGTACCTATCTTCCGTAACAAGCCTTTGGTTGTTATCGGTGGTGGTGACTCTGCTGCTGAAGAAGCCATCTATCTCACAAAGTGTAAGTATTGAGTTGGGCGGAATAAGAAAAAAAGAAAACAAAAGAAATAAAGAATTGGAACGAAGGGGGGTAGTATAAAAGAAATATTCTGACTTTCTATATTTCTTTCCAGACGGTTCTCATGTCCACGTACTTGTTCGTCGTGATCAACTCCGTGCATCCAAAGTTATGGCCGATCGTCTTTTGAAACACCCCAAGGTCACCGTTCATTTCAATACCTCTCCCACTGAAGCTCTCGGTGAAAATGGTCTTTTGTCTGCAGTTGCCACTTTCAACAACGTCACAAAGGAAGCCGGTAAGATCGATGCTAACGGTTTGTTTTATGCCATCGGTCACGAACCCGCCACCTCTCTTGTTAAGGGCCAAGTTGAGCTTGATGTTGATGGTTATATTAAGACTGTTCCTGGCTCTACTGTTACCAATGTTGAAGGCCTCTACGCTGCTGGTGATGTCCAAGATAAGCGTTACCGTCAGGCCATCACTTCAGCTGGCTCTGGCTGTATGGCTGCTCTTGATGCTGAACGCTATTTGAGTGAGCGCGAGGCTTAAGTTAGATTTCTTAAATCCTTTATATAGATCCCCCCCCCCTTTTTTTTTTAATATTTTTTTCATTGACAGGTACACCTTATTGCAATATCCTCGCTGCTTGTACAGCATATCGCTCTTTCTTTTTTGAACATAAATAAATATAAAAATTCCGAGCTTGATTGGTTCAACTTTAATGAGACCTTATATTCATATTAAAATCTGTGTTTCTTTCCTTTTTTTTTTGTATATCTTTTTTTCACTTTTCAATTTTATTTATATTTAATTCATGGGCTCAACGACTGGTGTTTTTTCAGGATTAAATCCTGCGCAATTTAATCCAGCAGATCCTGTGGTGTTATTTATAATTCAAGTAGATATCAAAATAAAACTGTCAACAATTATAAAGGAATGGTGGGTTGATATCTTGTTAGGCTACAATAATTTTAGTATTTTGTCGTTTGATTGCGCTACCTCTTGGGTACTTAAATCAACCTCGGGTAATCGCAGAGGGTAAGTATCGATAAGGGGATTAATATCCTGTATAGATTTTTAAAAAGAGCCGCTGTATGCACATACCTCTTTTTTATTATTAGTGCTTGGTGGCGTCATATTGGGACCAACTGTGATGGGCCGTATACCTGGTTTTCAAGAAGCGATATTCCCATCCGAGTCTTTACCTTTTCTAAACCTAATTGCAACACTGGGATTAATCTTCTTCCTGTTTCAAGTCGGACTTGAAGTTGATATTGGTGTTATTGGTGAAGATTGGAAAAAGAGTTTGTTAATTGCAGTGGCTGGAATGGCCCTTCCTTTTGGTTTAGGCGCTGCAGCAAGTGTTGGACTGTACAAATTACAAAATGAACCAGATATCCTTTTCAGTAATTTTCTACTGTTTCTGGGTGTAGCAATGTCAATTACAGTAGGTCTATTATGAGCATATCCTGTACTTATCTGAAAGGCATTTCCAGTATTAGCGCGCATTTTAGCGGAACTGAAATTAGTGAGAACTCGAGTAGGAACTGTTGCAATGGCCAGTGGTTTGATTAATGATTGCACAGCATGGTATACTTTCTTCTAAAAGTAGAATAGAATGGCTCCTTACTTTTATGTGCCCATATAATAGGATATTGCTTGCACTGGTTGTTGCCTTGATGAATGCTGATGGAGGTATACAAGCCCTCTATGTTTTCCTAACGGCTACTGCCTTCACACTATTTCTTGTTTTTATCGTGAGACCACTGTACTGTCGACTTTGCGAAATCACAAATTCATTTGAAGAAGGACCTTCTCCTTTATTAATGACAGTTACGTTGATTATTGTCATGGTTTCTGCTTTTGTCACAGATATAATTGGGTAAACTTTACTTGATAAATACCATTATGGGATAACTTATCATGTTATATTTCTAGAGTGCATAGTATCTTTGGAAGCTTCCTTGCTGGCGTTATCGTACCTCATAAAAACGACTTGCCTGTCAAAATCACAGAGAAAATTGAAGATATTGTGAATATTATATTTTTGCCTCTGGTAAGCTTCTTTTTTTTTTTTTTGGAATTCCCGAATGTCTCTGTGCGACTTGTATTTCTCTAACATGAGATGAAATATAATAGTACTTCACGTTATCAGGCCTCAAGACACAGATTGGATTGCTTAATAGTGGTCCTGTGTGGGGATATGTTATACTTGTGATTTTTCTTGCCTGTTTTGGTAAAATTGTGGGATGCACAGCTACAGCAAAACTATGTGGCATGACTACAAGAGAATCTGTTGCAATTGGTTTTTTGATGAATTGTAAAGGGTACTTAATTTTAGAGTATGATTGTATATAACCTCATTAATGTCACTTTTGTGTATAGACTTGTCGAGTTAATTGTACTTAACATAGGACATGATGCAGGTGTCTTAAATGACCAAAGTAGGTTATTTTTATGAATGTGCGAAGCAATAACAAATACTTATCGTATTTTTTTTACAGTATTTGTCATCATGGTTGTTATGGCACTTGTTACCACATTTATGACCACGCCTGCTGTGATCAAAATATATCCCAAGTGGTATCAAATGCAAACCTCTGAACATTCAGAGAGTAAATTGGATGTTTTTGTTCAAGATAATAGCGGAAAACATTACTGCTTAGTAACCTTGTTGAATAAGCTGGAGTCAGTACCTTCAGTAATGGCATTGATGCAGCTGCTGAAGCGAGATAGAAGCGAGTCATCCGATCAAATCCATGCATTACGATTACTAGAGCTTACTCAGCGTACGTCTGCTGTGATGAAATCAAAAGATTTAACGGAAACAGAGCGTAAAGACCCAATCTTAAACGTTCTACGGACATTCTCAAGCTTGATGCGTGGCGCGCTGACAACACATCTAGACGTTTGCCCTGCTGAAGAATATGTTAAGTTGGTATCAAGTTATAGTATCAAGGTGGAAGCTGATCTTGTTTTATTACCTTGGGTGGACCGCTTCGAATCAGGAGAGCTACTAGATTTAGATTTTGTAGACCAAGCATTTACGATAAGACACTGTACTGTTGGATTATTTATTGACCGTGGCTTTGGGCAGACACAGGATCAGGAATCTGACTTGATTCCTGATCTCGTTGTACTTTATCGGGATGTCCCGGACGACCAAGCAGCTCTACTTCTTGCTCTAAGAATGCAGTCCCATAGAAACCTAAATCTGACTGTTCTAAGATTGAAAGAAGGTAATTCCAAAACCTATGCATCTGGAAAGGCTATTCGAGAAATGTTATTACATGGTAAAGCAGATATAGACAACCTCTTCATAATCAAAGAAAAAACCAATGTTATCTGTCAATGCATCACTGAATTTCAACTGGGAGAATCACTTGGAAAACATGATTTAGTATTTGTTGGTCGCCGATCAGTAGATCAACAGACTGCCCCTTTACTAGGAACATTAGCTCATTCTTTACTACAAAATGAAACCAGCATGATTGTTGTTCAAGAAAGGGAAACCTGTTAGATAAGCGTCGAAATGACATATAATTTAACATAGTATGAATTCAATGTATAGCTTATTGTAAACAACATAAAAATTAAATTGATGTTTAACAGATTTTACTTAATGATTTTCTTTAAAATTACACAAGTGAAATGCTAACTTGTGACAAAAAAAAATCGAGTTTGGGATAAATAGAATACATTATAAGAACCCCATTATTCCTCCCTCTATCACTTTCTTGCTTTGTTTTAAAGTGTTGTGTGCTTTATCCAAGTATAGTTCTAGCCATAGAAAAGTTCCTAAGCATACATTTCGGTGTTGAAATTCACAAAATATCACGTGGTATTCGCCTTCCTATAAAATGGTAGGCCAACAGTAATATTGAATCTTCTCTCTCTTCTCTAATTAACCAAAAATGAAAAGAGTCTGTGCGACATGGTTAATAATAACGTTACTAGCCTGTCTCGTGTTTTTAACAGTGATAGAAGCTGTAGAAGAAGAGACAGACGAGTTACTTAACGATTTTGAGCAGGATGAAGACGATACAGCAGATATAGTTGGAGTCACAAACGATATTTCACAAGAAGAAGAAAAACAAGAAGAAATCCTGGCCGATAGTTTGCTTGCAAAAGAACAGTTTGATGGTGAAACCAATATTAATAGTGACGACGCCCTTCTTGATATTCTGGAAAATGATAACCTCGATATGACTCAAAACAAAAACATTGAAGATGAAGAAAACCATACCTATAATAATCCAGAGAATGAAGACAATGAAGACAATGAAGACAATGAAGACAATGAAGAGGAGGAGGAGGAGGAAGAAGAAGAGGAAGAGGAAGGAGAGGATGATGGCGAGGAAAACGAAGTGGAAGAGAATGCTAATGAAGTTTTTGAACAAGATACTGTTAACGAAGATCAACTTGAAGAAAACCAACCAGAGGTGGACGAAGAAGGCGAGACTATTGGGGGTGATGAACAAGATGATAGCTCCATTGATGGTGATGCCGCTAATCCAGGAGATGAAGAATCGGTGGATGAAGAAGCTGAGTCTGAAAACGAAAATGTGCCTGAATTGGATAACGAAGGCGAGGAATTAATCAAATCGGGAAACGAAATTGAAGAAGCAATTAAAGCAGACGATGAAGAAGAAGACTTGGATGATTTCGATACCGAAGACAATAATACAGGAGATGATAATGATGATAGTGGAGAAGAAGAAGAAGAAGACACAAAAATGGGCAAAAGTGAAGCTATCTCCGAAGATATCGATACAAATAGCAGCACCAGTCAAAGTGATCGATTTGTAAACGTCGATGATTCCCTACCTGAGAATACTGATGATATCCAAACCGAAGAAGAAGAGGAGGAAGGAGAAGGAGAAGATGATGACGACAACGATGAAGGTGAAGAAGAAGATGATGAAGAGGAGGACGAGGACGAGGATGATGAAGAAGACGAAAAGGAATCAGAGGAGCAAGAAGCCGAGCAAGCAGCCAAAGAAGTATACTCTGGAGAGCAAATTGACGGCGAGGGCAAGGAAGAACATGAAGAAAAGATTGTGAGCAATGATAGTGAGTCAAAAGAGGAATTGGAACTACCGAAAAACACCCCTGAAGATCCATTAAAACATGTTGAGAACGACTCTACTGAAGAACCAACAATGCCATGGAAAAGACCAGACCCCACCAACGTTGTCGATTCAAGCAACTTCTACCCAGATGAGAATTCTGTCTCACCTATTGAAACCACTAATTTCAAGCCTTGGCACAGTGCGTTCGTTTTCCTAATCCTATTTATCGTTTACAAATCCTTACACAAGAAGACAAGAAGAAATTCAAATGAAGACAAAGATTATTTACCTGTAAGTACCTATACATAATTGTCATGGCATCAATACTAATTATTAATAATTATACAGCTTCATAGCAGAGGAAAGCATTTTAAATCAGAAATAAAAAACTCTTAATAATAAAGCACCATCCATTAATTAATAATATGTAACACAAAATAAAATTACCATTTAACAAAATAACTTTTCAACATATATTTATACCTATTGTACAATCATTGTAAGTGTAATCATGATAACTAAATACTCATATGGAATTCACATCTCTATTATCCATCTTTACAAGTGTACCTAATTTTATATTCAATCCAATAATGCATTATTCAAGAGCTAATATAATCAAATTAGAAATTTAGCAAGTATGCGAAGCCACTAATAATATTTTTCCGCCTGCACTACCTTTCAAAAGTGTATGCATATAAAATTGATATCACAATGACTAAGAACAGCTTTTACACCGGGCACTTAGTATAATAATAACACTGGAAATGTTCATACGGGTTTTAATTGAGTTTAGCGTGAAAGACCAAGACATATCATGACTACAGGAATGAAAAAAAAATAACTGGAGTGGATTTTTTAAAAGCTGCTTCATTTGAGTATATCATGTAATGGCTTTTCGTCCTCATAAAAAAATGTCACATTGCATCTCGTTCCTTATTTTTCTTTTGTCTTTCTTTTTCTACTCATATTAACTATCAAAATGTCGCAATCGAACATTTACGTTGCTGATATTTTAAAAAAAAAACATTCCTGGCAAATAAAGCACTCACGCTTAAAATGAACGCCATGAACAGTAAAGCGGACATGAAAGAAATAGAAGCTGAATTGAAATCTAAAGCAAAGGAGAATACAATGTAAGAACTTGATAACCTCACAAGTGGAAAGCGTAAACAGCAAATTTCAGCAAACAAGACACAGAAAAAGACAAGATCAGAAGAACCATTAATTGAATCCGATATGAAATATCTACAAAGTCAAGAGCTATCTTAAAATAATTATTTAACGTAATACATTTGAACTCTTCAACAAATACAAAAACAACTTGAACAGCTTTTCTATTCGAAAGCGCAAAATGAAAGTGCTTGGAAATGACTACCTTCGTTTAGCATGTTCATCAGTCCTTGGAGCTTTGTTTCCCCCTAAAGAAGAAATCAGAGTGATTGCTGGTGAATCTATTAACAAATTATCTACCGAAGCAAAAAAGTACCAATATTTTGACAAAAGCGTTCGCATGACTTTAAAATTGACGCATGATTGATACTTGACTTTTAAGACTCTGAAATTGATGTGGCTGTTGGTGAGCTTGGATAGATGCGCGAGGATGCTAAAGCCATTGGTGATGAAGAAAAATTAACCCGAGGGGCCAAGGAAGCTGTTGACGGTTTGGTCCGGTCAATCAATAATAGTAACTTTAGGTCTCAAGCATATATGATGCAATTCACTGGCTACTCTTTTATCCTCTCGAAAATGAACTTGGCTGTAAATAGTCCCTATGTTGCGACCCATTATTATTCAGTTGATTTACCATCCCGCTTTTATGATTTCTCCAAACTTGGACCCATTATGCTCATCTGCTATTAATGAAAAGGGACCTAATGAATCTTGTTGATAAATTGAAGCCTATTTCAAGCAGCCATTTTACCACAAGTGCTTCACTTAACCGAGAAGAGAGGATCCAAATAAATGAAAAACATGACTGGCTCCATGATACCTGGCACACTCTTCCTCCAGAAACAAAATCAGAATTGCAAAAGCTCTCCATCATTCGCCCAGATATACCTCTCTCTGATCCAGCTCGTATTGGTTATCCCACTGGCATTGCCGGGTCATCCAAATCTGCTAACCCTGACTATGATGATACTCTGGATTCTTTTGGTCGGATACACACACATGATGGCAAATATTGCAACATTTTGATAAAACAGACATGAGATAACCATCCACTTGAACACACCTTTCACTTCAAACACCACTTGACGATAAATTTATTCTATGCTGATATTTTCACAAGGTATATTAGCGGATACAGACATCTTAAGCGCGTATTTTCTTCTTGGTTATTTCTGTACGCGTATGTTGCTAGTCATGATGATTCATAAATGTATGTTTTACCTATTACAAGACTCTTTGTTTAAAAAAAAAACAAAATCTGATTACATCATTTGGATACATGGAAATGATGTTTACAAATATGAAATCGTTCAGTTGTACTTTTCAAGTGTTCTTTTACTTAAATTAAAACGAATAGCTTCCAAAATATATCAAAAAGACGCGCTTAATTGTTGATATTGTCGCTGCTTTCAAAAATGCATAATCTATTTTTTTTTAGTGTGAAATCTTCTTCTGATTTTTAAAACCAAAACACTGAAACAAAACTCACGCCTTCTAAAAATGTATATACATGTACATCATCACTTTTAAACATCAGCTTACATAACTTTTTCTTAGCTAAATTATCTTTTTCATCAAGATAACACTACATCACAAACTCTCAGACATGACTTTTGTACAACTTTACTGATGGTATCTATTGATATTGTTGTTACACCAATATTAAATATTTCTTTGTCAAAAACAAGAAAAAGGCACAGCTCTACAAAAACACACTCTACTCATTTTGAAAAAGGAACAACATTAATTTCTAATTGCATTCATCTTTTTATTTCTGTTCTTTCTCAAAAAAAACATAAACTTAATAAATTCGCCCTGGAAAATATCGATCTAATCAATCAATCAACACATTTGTTATCAGCGTTAGATAACCTTATTTAGTTCAAAGTGTTATGATGAATCACATTATTTGAATTAGACACATCTTTTCACATTTACTTTACCCAATTTATCCCAACTTTTTCCATACAATCCAAGAAGATATCCTATAGCATCAACGCATTTAACCCACGTCTACATATACCCTTACCAAGTGCGATATGAGTAAGAATACGCATACATATTGGTGTTCTATCCCCTGCCATGTTCAAATTGACTCCATCTTGCAGTGCAAAAGTGCATATATATACTATTTGCTCCCCAAATAAGACTAATGTAGTAGCACTTACATTCCATACGTCCAATTTCATGTATGCACTACTGTGACGTGAGTCTAGATTTTACGTGTATCACATATTATTTTTTTATTATTATTGTTATTATGAATTGAAAAAGAAATACCTGTTTCAACAATAGAAAAAGCGTGAGTAACCGTATATCATAATAACGATAGTGACTGTCGGTAACTTACCTGTTCTATTAAACCAGATTTATGGCGTGAAAACGGCATTTCAATTTATCAAGCAAAAATGAAACTATAATCTTTGTTGCAATCAGAACAAAAGCAAAACTCCAAAAATATATATGCTCAGTTTTTTTTTTTTTTCTAATACGTAATCCGATAAGAGATGGTTTGATAGTTCCTTTTCTTTTTGCCAATTTTCTACACTAGCAAGAATGAAAATTCTGCTTTCTTGCATAATAATCAAAACAGCATTGATTTAAAGTTTATTGCAAGGGATTTTGTAACGATAATTAAGTTTAAATTAATGTGCAAACCTTCGCATGGTTGAGAAAGAATGAGCTTCATATTAGTTTCATATCGGACTTTTGATCTTTACGGATAGCGTCAGATGATTGGACAAATGTAGCTCTGAAAGAAAAAAAACAAAATGATACAAAAGAGATCGTTATCGCTGATAAATTTAATTGCACGCGACACGTTTAATCGATTAAATGATTAAATAATACAAGTTTTTCTTTTTTTTGTGTTTGAGCAATAAATGAAAAAAAAGCTGAATGGCCTTTTTAATAGACTTGATCGTTTTATTTGTTCTAAATGCATTATGAGAAAAAAAACAAAACAAAAACAAATATAAACAAAAGCACAAAGTTTGCTCCTTTTTTATTTGTTTTCACAATGCAAAAGGAGCGATTTGTGAGGTGCCACGCCTTTTTGGGTATTCAACATTTTATGGTAACGCGTTCGGAGTATAAAGAATGATTGATGCAAAGATTTTTTTTTCCCATTCAAGGCATGGGTTTTATGGGTGACTGTTCCAATTGATCGTATCTCCAAAAAAAAAAAGTATATATACCTACCACCTTCTTTTACGATTTCTTTTTTCTTTTCTTTTAACTTCATTCATATTCATACATAAATCATCAGCATGTCTACTGTTACAAAAGTCTTCGCTCGTCAAATCTTCGATTCTCGTGGTAACCCCACCGTCGAAGTTGAAGTCACCACTGCCAAGGGTGTCTTCCGTGCCGCTGTACCCTCCGGTGCTTCCACTGGTATTCACGAAGCTCTTGAGCTCCGCGATGGTGACAAGTCTCAATATATGGGCAAGGGTAAGCATTCTTATAGCAATTTATATACAAGACATAATAAAAAACGCGTGTCAACTAAATGTTCTAATCATCCCTCTTTTTAGGTGTCCTCAAGGCCGTTAACAACGTCAACACTGTCATTGCTCCCGCTTTGATCGACTCCAAGATCAATGTCACTGAACAAAAGGCCATTGATGACTTCCTCATCCAACTTGATGGTACCCCCAACAAGGGTAAGCTCGGTGCCAACGCCATCCTTGGTGTCTCCCTTGCCGTTGCCAAGGCTGCTGCTGGTGAGAAGGGTGTCCCTCTCTACGTCCACTTTGCCGACCTTGCTGGCTCCAAGAAGCCTTTTGTCCTCCCCGTACCTGCCTTCAATGTCATCAACGGTGGTTCTCATGCTGGTAACAAGCTCGCCATGCAAGAATTCATGATTCTTCCCACTGGTGCCAAGTCCTTCAAGGAAGCCATGAAGATCGGTTCCGAAGTCTACCACAACCTCCAAGGTGTCATCAAGGCCAAGTATGGTCTCGATGCTACCAACGTTGGTGATGAAGGTGGTTTCGCTCCCAACATTCAAAAGAACGAGGAAGGTCTTGATCTCCTTGTCGAAGCCATCGAGAAGGCTGGTTACACTGGTAAGGTCAAGATTGGTATGGATGTCGCTGCCTCTGAATTCTTCAAGGATAACAAGTACGATCTTGACTTCAAGAACCCTGACTCTGACAAGTCCAAGTGGATCGACGGTAAGGAGCTCACTGCTCTCTACAGTTCTTTCGCTGAGAAGTATCCTAGTAAGTATCTTTTTTTTAAAAAGTCGCGTTTTTTTTTTGTTTGCGATATTTGGGGGTTTTTTTCAAACCTAAATGTTTCAAAAGAAAGAAATTTTTGGGATTTTACTTGTTGAAACATGATTTCTGACTTTTTGTTTCTTTTTTTTTTTTTTTT
>VCJE01002985.1:83653-94494 GCA_024140265.1 Backusella liffmaniae | reverse complement strand
TCTTATCCTGATAACAAAACAAAAAAAAAAAGCATACCTTTTAATACTATTTATTACATTTAATACTAATCTATCCATATATATCTGTCATAAAGCTAATTTGCTTTAAATCTAATAAATATGAGTAAACAATTGCGCTTCAAAGCATTGTTCTCTCGCAAAGCCAAAGCAGAGCTATCAGACATGGGCAACAACGATCGAGACATGTTCCGTACAGAATCGACGTCCTCCTACATGCAGAAACGACGAAAGATTTATGTCAACATGTCACCGCCGAGCTCCGAATACAACGACAAAGGCGAGCTCATTGACTTTTCATACATTCCCAATCGCATTCGCACCGCCAAATACACACCCCTCACATTTGTTCCCAAGAATCTGTTTGAGCAGTTTCGAAATGTTGCAAATCTTTACTTTTTGTTTCTGGTCATCTTGCAGTGCATTCCCCTTTTTGGTGTAACTGAGCCCGCAGTGTCCGCCCTTCCGCTGATCTGTATTCTGATTATTACCGGCATCAAGGATGGCATTGAGGACTGGAAGCGAAATCAATCTGATCAGCGAATGAATGGCGCAAAGACACTGACCCTGAGTCATTGGACCAATGTCAATGTTCCCAAAGAAAAAACAACGTCGTTTCATGCGTTACACATCATGGTTGGCTTTTTTTGTACACTGGCTGGTGTGGATAACCGCTACACACACATTTACCGTCTATCACTTGCAAAGGACAGACCAATAGAGTCGGTCGACTTGGATTTTTGCGAAAAGGCGCCTCTCAACGAGGTAGAGGAAAACAAGGATGATGATGATGTTATCCATACCTTAAAAACACCCGAACCCGCCTTCTTGGAGCCGCCTCCCGCCACCACGTCTGGCAGAAAGTTTTATTATACAATGCGTCAGCGATCAGATACGTTCAAGTCTGAGCTATCCAACTTTGGCAGTCGCTTCAAACCATCTTCTGTCATATCTGGACACAAAAGGTTTTATCGTCCCGGTACCATTCCACACTCTGTGTTGCATCGTGCCCCTACCGTGGAGCAAAGACGTCGTTCGTCGTCGCTCCATCCAAACACTGTTAAATGCTCCGATCTGCCTGCAGGCGACCCACCGCTCGAGAAGTGCAAGGTCAACTGGCAACAGGTACAATGGCAGGATGTCCAATCTGGTGACTATGTCATGATCCGTAACGATGAGGATGTGCCTGCCGATATCGTCATTTTATCCACTTCAGAAAAGGACAATTTGTGCTATGTGGAAACACAGAATCTAGATGGTGAGACCAATCTCAAGGTCAGACAAGGTCTGCGCGCTACGGGGGAGCTACGCACCGTGCATGACTGTGAACGTGCCTATTTTTACTTTGAAAGTGAGCCTCCCCATGCCAACCTCTACCAATACAATGGTGTCATGCGCTGGGATATTGAACAGCCTGACGATGCAGGGGAGACGTCTGTCTCTCATCAAAAAACAGAGGCTGTCACTTACAACAACCTGTTGCTTCGTGGCTGTATCTTGAGAAACACACGTTGGGCTATTGGTGTTGTTATCTTTACAGGTGATGAAACAAAAATCATGCTCAACTCTGGCAAGACACCTTCAAAGCGTAGTAAAATGACGAAGGCTACAAATCCCTATGTATGTATTTTTTTTGTTATTTTTTTTTTGTTATTTTAGAAAATGAATGCCAATGATGTAGACTAATCCTTTATTTTAGGTTATTGCAAACTTTGTTATTTTAGCCGCATTATCTATTGTCAGTTCCGTCATGGCCAGTGTTTACTTCTCTGCTCCAGGATCATCCCGTTACTTTGATTTCGGTATTGAAGGGGATAGTAGACATTTCCTGGGGTTTGTTACTTTTTGGTAAGTTTAGATGTGCATGGCTTTTTTTATTTTATTAATAATTTATATACTAGGGTAACACTCATTTTATACCAGAATATTGTACCCATTTCACTTTATATTTCTGTTGAAATTGTAAAGACATTTGCAGTAAAGTATATCTAAGATTAGTGTCATGATTTTTATATACTCATTTCTACATCAATAAATATATGAATAGGCCTACTTTATTTATGCTGACCTCGACATGTACCATGAACCAACCGATACACCTTGTGTTCCAAAGACATGGAACATTTCAGACGATTTGGGACAGATTGAATATATTTTCTCTGACAAAACCGGTACACTTACACAAAATGTGATGGAGGCACGCAAAGTCACCATCAACGGAGCCTCATATGGCCAGGGAAAAACTGAAACCTCCATTGGTGCCGAACTACGTCGGGGCTCCATCTATTCTGGAAAGGAGCTCGAGGAGGATAACTACACTGATCTGGAAGTAGCAAGACGCATCATGTACGACAAACAAGAGACTATCTTTGAAAACAAATATGTGGGCCCAAATCCCACCTTTATCGATACTCACTTTTTTGACGACCTCTCACACGACGATGAGCATGCGGCTGCCATCACTCATTTCTTCACAACACTGGCATTGTGTCATACTGTCATTGCCGATCGTCCCGACGAAAAAAACAAAAACATCATTGAATACAAGGCACAGTCGCCCGATGAGTCTGCGTTGGTAGCCTCGGCTCGCGATGCAGGCTTTGTCTATCTTGGTAGAGAGGCAAACACAATGACGGCAGAGATTATGGGTCAGAAACAAAAATTTGAACTGCTCAACGTCCTCGAATTCAATTCAACCCGTAAACGTATGAGCGTCATTTTACGACCAGAGGACAGCGACCGCATTGTGCTGCTGTGTAAGGGTGCCGATTCGGTGATTTATGAAAGATTGTGTACAGACTTTGGGGATCAAACGGCCCTGGAAGAACAACAAAAAGATCTTAAAAGCAAGACATTGGACCATTTGGAGTATTTTGCCAATGAAGGTTTGCGTACACTCTGCCTATCTTATCGATTCATCTCGCAACAAGAGTACAAACAATGGAACAAACACTATCAAGAGGCCAGTGCAGCCATCTATAACCGTGATGAAAAGATTGATGAAGTGTGTGAGCAGATTGAAACCAACATGCTGCTAATGGGCGGAACGGCCATTGAGGATAGACTACAGGAAGGCGTTCCTGAAACCATCGCAGAATTAGCGCAGTCAGGTATTAAGCTTTGGGTTTTGACAGGTGACAAAACAGAGACTGCCATCAATATTGGCTTTTCGTGTAACCTTGTCACGCTTGACATGGAATTGATCATTGTGAAGGCCGATAATCGTGAGGATACTGCTGAGGAGCTAGCAAAAGGGATGCAGCGAGCCAAAGATTCACAGGCCATAGAAAAGAAGTGTGCGCTTGTTATTGATGGCACCACATTAAAATACGCTTTGGAACCTCTTCAGAAAGATTTATTGCTCCAGCTTGGTATGCTTTGCTCGAGCGTCATTTGTTGTCGTGTCAGTCCCAAGCAAAAGGCTCTGGTTGTCCAGCTTGTCAAAAAGGGACTCAAGGTCATGACATTGGCCATTGGTGATGGCGCCAATGATGTATCCATGATTCAGGAGGCCAATGTGGGCATTGGTATTTCTGGTGTTGAAGGAAGACAGGCCGTAATGGCATCGGACTATGCTATTGCCCAGTTCCGGTTCTTACGGAAATTACTATTGGTCCATGGTAGATGGTCTTATTTAAGAACAGCAGAGATGATTATGGGATTTTTCTTTAAAAATATTGTTTGGACATTTGTGCTGTTTTGGTACCAAATCTTTTGCCAGTAAGTTAAAGTTTATGCTTTTACTTTTTTTTCTATTTTCTAACAATCTTAATTCTCTCCTTCTCCAATAGATTTAATGGAAGTATGATGTTCGAATATGCTCTCGTCGCTCTTTATAACCTTATTTTCACTTCATTACCGATTATTTTCCTTGGCATTTGGGATCAAGACGTCAATAAACAGGTGTCATTAGCCTATCCAGAACTCTATCGTATGGGCTTGCGTGACGACAAATTCAAACCTTGGCGATTCTACCTCACTGTCTTTGATTCCATCTTTCAATCTGCAGTCTGTTTCTTTTTCCCATACATGCTTTTATTAGGAGGCGCCATTGACCCAAATGGCCGGGATCAAAATGGTGTATATGAAATTGGTACCATTATATCCAGTATTTCCGTCATTGTAGCCAATTTCTTTGTCATGTTTTCCCTTTACAGCTTTACATGGATCCAAATCTTTATTATCGCCATCTCCATTCTCGTCTACTATGCCTTTGTTTGCATCTACGCCCAATTCAACACATTTATCTTTGCAGGACATGATATCTTGTTTGGCACGGGTTTTTACTGGCTGGTGCTTATTCTTACCGTCGTTACATGCTTTATACCTCGTATATCTGCCAAGCACTATCTACACCAGTATCATCCGTATGATAATGATGTCGTGCGTGAATTGGTGCTTGTAAAACACCAAAGTCGATGTGATGAAACCACTCTTGGAAGCAGTCATGGTGATGATACTATTGTGAATGGATTTGATGATCAACAATCGCCAAACCGTGCTTATGATGCTGATAAAGATTCTAATTGATCTTCTCTTTATTTTAAAGAAAAATGTATCTTTATAACTAATCTCTTTAAAGAAACTGATCTCTCTCAACTCGTTGTAAATATGTATTATTTTTTTTTTTCTTTCACAAAAAAAAAATTATCCCCTTCTTAGAAATAAAAATGTTATCAATGAAAAAAAAAAATGCAAATGTGTATAGAAAACCATTTGAATTTCTCACAGCACTTTATCAAAAAAATGTATTGAAATAATCTGATTTTTTTTTTCAAGCCCCACCTCTTTTTCCTTCTCTTCCTTTTGCATGAATAACTTACCACCAGAACTGTTACAGTTCATATTTACCCAAATATCTCTGGCTGATCGATTAAAGTGTACACATGTGTGTCATCAATGGAATAGAGTCTTACAACAACGTAGTTTACTATATGACGTTAGCATTCTTCGTAAAAGAAGACTTGACAGTCTCATTGAAATGCTACATTGTCGACCAAGTCTTGTAACTCAAGTGGAGATTCTAACATTCATGCCAAGTGGGAAATCCGTTGAATTTGACTGCAGAAGATTCTGCAACATGTTTCCCAACCTACGCGTTTTCATTAATAGATACTGCAATCGCCCAAAGAAAAGGTATTTCAACCGACCTTTCGAAATTACAATTCCTGCATCAAAAGTGGAAGAAATTGAAGACCGTGGCGAATGTGAACTAACCCGTCAGCTGCTCCTTTCAGTCTCCTGTAACCACTTGCGAACCCTCAAAGTAAATCCAAATGTGGAGAACCCAAGAAGTGACTTTTTCTCCTTGTTGAAGAATTTGCCAGCTCTACAGAGTTTTAGTGTGAGTGGATGTGCCTTTGGAATACTGGATTGTGAAATGATACATGATAATGTGCCCTCCATCAGACATCTTTCCTTGGAGAATATCGAAATACAAAACGAGCCACTTCCAGCAGAGATTGTACCAGCAACATCTGTTAGAAAATTAGACTTTAACTTGACTACTCGTACTCACGATCTAGCTGATGATTATTCAGATATCCATGTTCGTTGGTATAAATACCTTAGCAAAAAATATACTGATTTGGCCGAATTTGTCCATAATGATGATTTATTGGTTGAAGATGAAATCTTTGGTTTTGACAAACAAATATATCAAGAAGGGCTTATTCCACTGTACAAAAACATGGGGAGTCGATTGAAGCATTTAAGTGTTAATTGTACACCTGAAGATATCGACCTTTTTGATCAATTGGATAGCTTTGGATGCCAAGTACAGAGCATTGATTTCATGTCAAACTACGATGATCCTGTATTTTCAGAGCTTGCTGAATCAATCCAGTCAAATTATGTTGAACAGGTCACTTTGGTTGACACAGATATCACTTGTCCAAGTTTGCTTGAAAATATGACATCACTCCGATCCATTCATATTAGCTTATCTTTTGAAGTGACTCATTCGACTGATTTGACTAAATACATGAATGCATTCCCACCCTCACTCACAGAATTCAATATGAAATGCTCACATATCGTGATCACCGCTTTACCAACCCGTCCAAACAATCTTAACACATTGTCTATTGAATGTCCTCACCTTCCTCAAAGCCTTGGCCAAGCCGTTTCAAGCTGCTGTCCTAAACTAACAAGTATGTCTATTATTGGTGGTGTGGCCGACGACATGACATTTCATATATCACACAATCATCTCGAGTTGCTCAACATTACGTCGTACCACAATCAACATGAAAAAAAGCACGGTTTCTTACTCAAATATGCCAATGCGTCACACCCTCTTTGCTTTCTCGAGCGACCCATCCATGCCAACAATCCCAATCCTCTTATTGAGCTTGGAAAAGTGAAAGAATTGGAAGGCCGAGTTGTCATTGAAGTCGAATGCGCTTATGCTAATGATATTATATTTAAAACATTTGCAAAGCACCACAATCCTTTTTAAACAAATTTAAAAACAAATCGCATTTCATTATCAAATAAAAAAAAAACGTTGGCTACATTATTTTTGCTCTTCATTCATGTCCGGTTTTTTTGCAACACATTCATGCTTTTATTTTTTTTAAAAAATCAACAGAAAAAACTATTTACTACAACTTAATCGACCTGCGAATTGATTTCGAGTTCGCTCTCCTTTCTCTCCAATTCCATGGCAGAGCGATCAATACACTCAAACTGCCATTTCCATGATGCATTATAAAGGAAGGGACGAAGATCAAATCGATTATCATCAGGGCTATAGGCTTCAGCATGATAGGACGGTGTGATGGTTGTCATCTTGTGACGATTAATAGAGTAAAAGAAAAAGAATCGCTTGACCTTAGCGGCTACCTCGGTAGGCTTTAATTCATCTCCCCAATGATGGACCAGTTTGGAGAACATTGAGTAGGGACCGCAGCGTTTGATCTTGCGAAGGTAACCATACAGTGATAAATCGTCATAGGTCATGCCCATATCAGCTTCATCGGATTGAACATAGTTTTCGGTGATGGGCTCCAGCTCTGCAGTGGGCACAGCCGTCAAGAATTCATGCAAAATAGGCATCTCGAATTTGGTTTCAGCATAAGCAATAAAGCGCTTGAGATCGCTCTTGGAGATGGCACCGATGGGGTTGACATCGGCACTACTGCAATCGTATTTTGTGAGATAACCTCTCAGACTCTCATCCACGTTGGCACTGCCCAATACGAGCAAACTGCCCTTGACGGAGCGGCACCAAGGCAATAATTGGGCAAAGAGATAGGCCAAGAGCATACGAAGACGGGCTTGGATGTTTTGGATGGCAAGATTCTCAACGTCGGAACCACCATGTACCTTGAATTGGGGCGTCTTTCCAGTGACAAGTGTGAATAAGCTGTGGATGGACTTGACAACAGTATCAATATTGAGATCGGTATGATAACTGCCAATAACATGGGCCAAATCCTTGGCACGTTTGCGGGTTTCATAGCTCGAGTTTTCGGAGCCCATATAACAGGTATAAAAGATGCGGCCCGCAAACTCACGAGGATCAGTAGGGACATAGCTGGGATCGCCTGCCAAGTAGGCAGCATCAGCAATGACCTGCTTGTTTCCAGCAGACACAGCTTGGACCACCAAACGACACATGGAGGCAACAATGGTGGCGGTGGCGCAACTGTCGATACCGCCACTCAATGGCAAAAAGTAACCTGCAGTCTTGGATCTACGGAGATAGTCCCATAACCAGCAGGCAGGACCAAGTGCAATCTCTTCCTCGGGGCTGTGATAAAAGGGAGGCATTGCCTTGGATGGACGGACATGAATGTTGTTGTCAATATCTTCATGTGTCAAGCTCATGTTGACCTGTTCTCTACGATAAGCGGGTGTGCCCTCAGCCTGAATACCACGGCTCACCATGCGAGCACGGTATGAGCGAACATCTTCAATATCAATAGTAGCTGTAATGACTTCCTATTTAACCATTAGGCCTATTTCATTGCATAAATATGAAAAATTCCTTTCTTTACCACATCATTGAGTGAAAACTGAGTGCCTTGAGCAACAATATCACCATTGACCACAATCATAGCACTACCATCATAATAAAGTCTATCACCGTCACAGCCTTGCTGATTTGCATAAAGATAGATACCACCGACTTTCTGGGTGGCAGCCTTGATAAGATCAACGCGGGTATTCAACTTTCTCAACTCGTGATGACTACCACTGCTGTTTGTAAAAATCTCCACGCCATCCAATCCCATAAAGATATGAGGACTTGCAGGTGTAAACAACTCCTCGCATGTCTCGCACCCAATACATGTATCCAATGTACTAATCACACAATCACCAAAAGGTACAGTCGCCTATCATTCCATAAGATTTCCTTTTCCCTCTTTCCATTCCCACACACACACACACACAACTCACTTGATTTGTGATTTTAGAAATCATACGAGGTAAATAGTAATCCTCCACTTTACGGGCTGTCCATGGTGTAAAGAAACGCATCTCACGATAGTTGCCGTCATTGGCCAAATAAATTTTGGGACGAATAAGCACAATCTTGCGTTCAGAGATGACGATACGACAGTTGTACTTTACAGACTTGTGCATCACAGGCCTATCGTAAAATGAATATGCAGTTTATGAGAATGAGAGGGACTTACATGCCAATATCCAACACCATATCCTTTGCTTCTTCGCTCTCGAGAATCTTTTCAATCACTTGCCAAGAGTGTAAATAAGTATCAGCTAAAGTAAAAGTGAGTACAATTATCCTGTTCCATTTGTGGAGAAAAAAAAAACCTACATTCTAAAAAGTGATCTTGACAGCCATAACCACTTTTTGGGAAGGGGAGCAAATTATTTAGTCCACAATAACGTTTCTCGTTCTATTTCCCTCTCCACTTACGTGACTTCAAGCTCGGGACCAACACGTAACTTGGAACCCTTTTCCTTTGCGATGCGGATACTTTCAAGAATACGCTTCAAGTTGCCTTCGAAATCCATTGACCATTGGTTTAATGAGCATGTTGACAAGGTAATTCTGACAAAAATGGTGAGTTGATGCATAGTTTAACCTTCTTTCTTTACTTACAGACGCCCCATTGTGACAAGGTATTACTGTTAAGTTGAAAAAGAAAATATAAAATATAAAAAAAAAAAAAAGTCATCTTTTTATAGTGCTTTGTTTGAAGTAAAACAGACATCACGTGACTGTTGTTATCGATTTGGATGAAAGGATAAAAAAGTCAAGCACTCTGTTGATATCAGAGATCAGTTTATTTGGTATCTTTGTTGATTATGCATCCACTTGCTAAACAAGCCCTCTATTACATGTTTTTTTTACGCCTTATCTCCTAAATTACAAAGCGATATCGCCTATAAAGGATCTATGCTATTTGGCTCTTGTACTAAATCCTTCTCTATTCGTTATTTACAGTCCTTTTTCTTTTCCTTTCCCCGATTTTATTTCTTTTCGTGGCCTGTTTTTTTCCAGCCGCTCACCCCAATATTTCTCATAATTTTCGTCTTTGAAACGGGAACCCTCGTTCAGTGGTGAATGGATTTTATTTTGTGGAAACCCTCCAGAAAGCAGTGTATCCTCCCATTGCTGAACCGCATCCCATAATATCCGATTGCTACTTGTCAAAAATTCGGGGTCGAGTGTGTTTTCATTCAGTTTGTCTACAGCCGGAAGGAGTATGAGCAGTTGTGTGAGTTGTTCTTGTGGTAATTGGCTTATCCAAATGGGTATCATTAACTGAAAAGAAACTTTGAGTACTCCATTTTGACATTTTTCCTTTTTTTTTACCTTCAAGTCCAAGTGTCCTAAAGGACTATCTTTTTTGAAGAGTTTTGCCTCTTTGATATGGTCAATATAGGATGATTCTTTCTTGATAGTCTTCCTGTTGTTTCTCTTTCTTTTATTAGTTTTATTATGCTGATTAGGTTTTGAATGTGTTTTGGTGGTGCTCTTTTTGGTAGATTCAGGTTTTCTGTTCATTGAAGGAGTAGGATCGATTTCGAGATCATTATAAGCATCAATCAATTCTTCATCCTCATCGGAAAGCACTTCAGTGTATCGCGGTTGGCGTTTTCTACTTGTCAAGTTTCTCTTTGTAAGAAGATCAGTTCCTTCTATTAAATAGCAGGGTGAATTATTATTGAAAGGAACAAGGTCATATATGCAAGAAATAATTACGCGGTGTTGGAGTGCTCATTGTTAAAAAAAGGAGAGGGGGGGGGGGAAAGAATGTGATATTTAACAAAGTTGGTTGTATACCTTTTGGGCATACTTTTTCTGTCTTATGCCTGTTATCAGATCTGATATGCGTAATTTCAAACCCATTTTTATTTTATTTTCCTTCAACTTGAGTGTATGAGTCAAAATGAAAATAAAGTGGTTTCCAATACCTTGCTCGAATACTTTGTATGGAACCCGACATGTAAGCGCAGCTTTGAGCACACGAGCAACCTCGATTGAATACAATGTCTGTGGCAAGGATATCTATTCCATGCTTAAGTCTGTAAACATGTGTACAAGATTGTTTATCAAGCGTTATACAGTTTTTTTTTGCTTGTTGTTTTTTTTCGACCTATATTTGAAAAATCACGTGTCTGGATAAGCACTGTGGATCAATATGCATAACGCAGCATTCCTTTCGAGAATTCTCGTTTAGCACTATAAAAAAGTCAAGACAGTGGTTAAACAAGTTCCAGGCACCCTGAACGTATTACTCCAGGAAAGAACAAGGAGTGATCACCTTGATAAAGCCGCTTAAAGCATCTCAGGCACGGAGTTTTTTTGCGGTTTTTGTGCGACAGCATAAACTTTTTGGCAC
>VCJE01002985.1:11497-45837 GCA_024140265.1 Backusella liffmaniae | reverse complement strand
GTGTTGTATGTGTGTGTGTGTGTGTGTTTTTTTTTTTTTTGCTCATATATCTATTGATAAAGGACTGGGATTTGGAAAGCATGTTGGATGCACTTCAAATGGAATATATTGAACAGCTTACCAGATATTTAACTGCACAGTATATATGCACTCGATTCGCGGTTATTTTACCTCAAACCTACCTTCACTTTATTCAAAACGTGACTGTACCTGATGGTCTTCCCTCGTACAAACATGGAGAATCGTTTGTCAAAACCCAATACAATACAGAGGATACGGTATTGTGCTCAGCTGATATCTTTCTAAACGACTTTCGTATGACTGGAAGTGTCCGATTTGAAGATTTTGCATACAATGAAAAGAAGAAAAAGGTGGCAGAGTCCAATATGGTTCTTTTGGAATCCCGTGTTCATATTGATGTTGGAAATATGGGTGCAACGGTGGAATACATTTCGAAACAGCATCAAGCACAATCTATTGCATTTGGTATCCCTTATGATACACTGAGAAATAAGCATATGTATACGAACAATGTGGACTCAGATGATGCATTGGTTCATGAACTTGTCATGCTGGACCTCAGTTTGGATGGATTTAGCTTTAAATGGCTTGGAGCACGAACACCCAACTATGCAGAGATGACCATCCAGAAGCTGGATACGATTGTCATTACCGAGTCGGTTGAAATATTGGTTGGTGCTGTTTATTCTTGGCTCGTATTTGTTGATGATCTAAAGGGGATTCTTGAGAATTTTCAAGACCAGCGTTCACGCCAGGTTCAGACATTTATCCATGCTATTGCAGAATTTTCCGGTACATCAGATGTTGTTGGTGATCCTATTTTCTTTGCCGTTCCACCAAATATGCTTAGACTAGGCTCTCAGCACTTTAGAAACGATGTCGGTTGGAAGTTTTTGGCACGTATGCGTCATTGCTTACGATGCATGCCGTTTGAAAAACGAGAGAATCTCCAAAACCGTCTTACATCAGGAGATGCGGTTCAATATGTGGACTCGGATGCCGTGTTTGAAGATGTGATTGAAACTTTCAAAAAATGGCGTAGCTGGGAAATTAATGACGATGAAATTCAGACCTGTCGTTTGCTTACCATACCCTTTAAACGAAAATTAGGGGACGAAACCATAAACAAGAATATCAATGACGAACTTGTTCATTTCCTGACATCATCTTCGAACTTTGCAAAGTTTAGACTTTCAGATTTCAATTTCTGTATATATGAGGAGGAGCTTGATGTAAAGGAGAACAGTATTTCAATCAAACCGATAGAATTTCTTTTGGAGTGCTTATTTAAAACATCTGCCATTTCAACTATGCAAGAGGGACGCCAAAGACAAAGTACAGATGATGTTCGCCGGTCTGTTAATGCTGTAGCTGATGGGTATCTAGATATGATCGCAAAGCTAAGCATTGGTGATATCGAGGTTTCTGTCAATCCGTATATATTGGCTTTTGCAAGACACATGATTACTGTACAGCGTGTATTCACCACAAAATTGAAGAGCTTATCTCATTCAACAAAGCCGAGAAACATTGGATCAAACCTGTCTTCGCCTACTTCTTCACCCTCCATCACCAATCAAGAGTTTGATTTTGATATGCTATTATCAAAGGTAGATGTTGTGGCTCAGGCACTTATTAACCTTGATCGCATTCAGGTCAATGCTCATACTCAGAAATTACAAATGGAGAGCATTATCTCTGGTGTCCAAGGATCTGCCCTGTTTTCTAATCCTAAACTTGCGCCACTTCAGCTTTTCAGCCCTGATAAAACTGACTCCGATACCGGTTCTGGTAAACGTAGTTCGAATCGTCCTTCTCGTAGAAATGGACATTCTGATCCGCGCCTTGTGCTTGAGGCAACCGGTGGCATCAATGAAGTTAGCGTTCGCTTTAAGGAGGCATTGAATCAGAGCAATGGATACCATTATAGTACTCTATTAGCAATTGCTTTAGAACAGGCAAATCTGAACGCCAATATTTCTCAAATAACACGACCTTCCAAGAAAGGTGGCCGAGGCGATACTTGTAGAGACTTACTGAATATATTCTCAAACGTCCACAAATTCCATGTGCATGCTCCTCAAAGTCTACTGAGACTGCATAGTTTTGTGGAGGAATGGCAAACAGAACAGGGAAGACGCTATCACTTTATGTTTCAGAATTTGCTTAAAGAGTGGGAAGAACAAAAGAAGGAAATGAACACCACCGCAGTTGCACCTTCGAATACAAAGTTTATAAAGAAACTTGATATTAAACTTCAATTCTTACTGAATGAATTCTTTATCAAAGCCGACTTGCTACCCTCACTTAGCATCAAATATGAAATCTTGGATTTTTTCGTTATGGTGAACGAAACACAACACAAGGCCATGCCAACACACATGTATTCCTTCCAGCTTTCAAAGCAGGTGATACAACTCGTTACAAAAAATGCAAAAATCCATAACAGAAAACAGTTTGAGGAGAGTACAAGCACGTTTAGTATTCCGGGTATACGCAGCACTGGTTCATTAAGACAAGAAAGTCTAAATCAGGTGGAGCAGCTCAAACTCCGGTCCATAATATCAGTTGATCTCATATCCATGTCGCTTGACGTCAGCTTGATTGACTCTTTACTCACAGCACAATCACTTCTGGGAAATGAAATCAATGAATTGGTTGAAGTTATCGCTTACTCAAAGAATAGCAAAAACAAAACGGTATCCAGTCCCAGTGGCAACCCCCCATCATCCGATACCATAAATACAACAAGTCGTATTTTCAAATATGCGGTTGACATTGCACTCGATGGGCTCAGTATATCTGCATCCAGTCCTTCAGCAACAGGTGTGTTCCGATCAAATGTTCTGGAGGCATACCTGTCTAGTGATGGCGATGGTAAAGATGATCAGCTTACATGGAAGTTGCTTGCAAAGAATTTCTCTTTGTCGTTGGATCACAATGTCCCTGAACAAGCCAACGAGGAGGATATCAGTCAAGATGATTCAGTGTACAGTCGAAATTGCTTGGCATACATACTAATGGATTTCAGTGTACAAAATTATTTACTTTTATGCACTGAAAAGGGATGTCAAAAGGCCACCCATGCACATATTGAAGAAAGCGGGCTTGATTGTATTTCGATCGAATTCACAAAGATTCAGACGGTGATGCAACCTATTGCGCTCGGAAAACTTGCCGAAATGTACATTTACTATGACACAGAGCTTGGTAAAAAGAAAAAAATGAAGAAGGATGAAGTTGATCAACTTTCAAACAATACCAGACGTATTGTTCAGTCTATAAAGAGCGAAATACCAAAAAATTTGCATGAGGAATCACACATGTTGCTTGAAGGAAAGACAATCAGTTTAAAAATGGGACGACTAGGTGTAGCTATTCCATTAGATACACAGTTGGATACAACGCTTCCCGAGACATCCAATGATACGGGTGCCCTTCTTTTATCTATTCCATCCGTTGAATTCCGCACAAAAGGTATTGAAAAGGGGGCTTTGCATTTGGATCACATTGCCATTCAATTTGTGAAAAAGTTTGATCAAAACAATCCCGATCATTTCGTGGCAGAAAACCATCCTCGTATGAATCAGGTCAGCGTTCCATTTATTTCTTGCAATGTGTCGTCCGTAAAGGCAAAACCTCTACAGTATATAAAGGCAGACGCACAAGTAGGAGGGTTTGAAATAGATGTGGATGGTACTATTGCGGATTATATCAACATGCTTAGTATTATTTACGTAAAGAGTATGAATCGTGTTGATGCCTTTACTGCTGAATCCAACTTTTTCGAGGCAAGTACGGTAAAGACACCAGTGCCTGAGCCACCTACATCATCAGAGGCCGTCCATTTGGATATCGAATGTAAATTTGAGTGTCAGACTGGAACAATTCGAATGTATCCCAAACGTCATTCAGATAATGCTCAGAAAAAGACACGTATAAGAACACTGCGTATTCGTACAGGGTTGGATCAGATGACAGTGGAAGGCAATATGTCTACTGTGATTATCCCTGGCCTTAGTGCCTGGGTGGTCTATCAGACACCTTTGGGGGCAGGTGCCACTGTTCAGGATAACCCAAAGCGATTTCATGCAGATATTCTTATTCGTGAAAGTAAAAACACACTTCATCCTGCTCTCGTCCAGTTTTTAAGAGAGGTAGTCACTGGACTCAAACTTGGTATTCAGCAATCAAGTGAACGTAAAGCAGACAGAGATGCCGAGGTGGAAATGGAAACAAATCTAAACGCTTCTCTCTTCTTACGCTTATCTCGAACCCAATTAGACCTTAGTTGCCAACCATCATCAAAGGTGGTGTGCTCGCTCGGATGGGAAGCAAGTGAATTCTTAATGAATGCATTCTCTAATGATACCACCTCTCGAACCATGAGCTGTCTAGGCTCAGTTCGTGAAATTACGGGCGTTGTAAAGCATCATTTCTCTCCAGAAGCCTGTCTCAATGCACGTGTCGATCGCATCTTATTTAATGCTATGCTTACTTCACAAAGACAAGGTGGAAATTCGAAAGATGATATATCCATTATTATTGAACTACCTAACGTACAAGGCGACTTGAACATTCGTCATCTTCAAGATTTGATTATTCTCAACTCGTACTGGTTTGACCAACCCATCTTACCGGAAGCTCCACCGCCTCCTGAAGAAAGCTCGCTGGTCAAAACAAAGTCATTGCTTGAATCCGATTTAGAGTGTCATCTTGATCGCCGGTTGGAAGAATCACAACCACCGGCACCTTTTTCAAAACACATTGCTGTTTCTTTACAAACTTTACGTCTTTCGCTTGATTTGGGTCCTGCCATTGGAAAAATCACGCTTATTCCTCAAAATTTCTCTGTGAAAGCGCATGATGTACCTTCCGAATCTAAAGGACTGTGTGTCACATTGGATCACTCTAGTCTAGTATCTGAGGGTCGATTGTCCGGTAACGCTGATTTCAAACATTTGCTCATTCAAGGTCGAGTCGATCATTCAAATCTGGACGGGTGCAAGGAACGAGAGAAATCAGCACTCTCTGTGCGCTCGAATGGATTTACTGCGACGTTTGAGTATGAATACCAAAATATCCTGGATATTATACAGCAGTCGCTTGAATTTAATGTGAATGTGAATCGACTCATGGAGAGATGTGACATTTCTATATCCGCCGACTTGGAGGCATTGATTGCCAGATTATCTGTAAAAACAGTACCCGTCATCATTACCATGGTTCAAAAGTTCAATGATCTCCTACAAAAGAAGAAGGATGAAGCTGGTCTACGCCCATTTGGCTTGGAAGGATCAGGATCCCCAACACCACATTTATCACCTGTTTCTTCTGGTTACAACTTGAATGAACTCGTCGGAAACACATTGATGCAGAGCGAAGTATCTATTTGTGTCCAGAATATAGAGATTGTGATTTATCCTAACCAGTTTCAAGATTTGGATAATGTGGACTTGCAAGCAAGTCAATTCAAAGTTAACTTGCAGGAGCTCCCTAGAACCAGTGAAGGCATTTCCCGTAAACTTGCCATCTATCTCTCACATGCAGCTCTTGCAAAGAACGTCTGTGGTAAGGATTTGATGGAGCGCTGCAGTATTCCAGATACGCAAACAGCAGAAACAACCACAACAAAGAGCAATAAAAATCCAGGGGGAACCAAAATCTTTGGAATCCCATCCACCAGCATAACGATGGAATCGATACAGCAAGGCTATAAAATCATGCATGAGTTTAACGCGGAATTTGGAGGACGTGTTGGTGTTTCACTCAATATTGGATTAATCAAGTACCTTCAAGAAATGATGAACATGTTTAATACACAACTGGATCGTGCGCTTAAAAAGACGGCAGAAGAGAGTCACTTTATGATGGAGGCCTCTACACCACTGAGTGGGGTGAGCAGTACGTTGGACATGGAAAATCAGCATCTAGACAGTCCCAATTATCGTAAATCATTATCTCCTATCATACACACACCCTCATCTGAAGCAGTACCCTTCATAGAGGAAGAACCTCTAAAAGATCACCCACCATCAATAGAGGAGCAATATGAGTATCACTCACATCATCAGGTTAATTTCCAACCTCAATTACAAATCATGGGTGATGCAACACCACCAGTGGAATGGTTGGGCTTAAAGAGAGAAAGAATTCCCGGCTTGGTGCATGAAAATATCACTCTGTACCTTGATAAATTAGTCAAGATTGTGTGGAGAGCAACTGAAAAATATGAAAAAAGCACATAAAATATAAATTTAACTAATAAAAAAGTATAGATATATGTAATGATATTATTGGATGAAACATATATATTGTTTTCTGACAGAACTTTCTGTGTGCAAATATTACTCTAATTTAATTTGCAGTGAAAAGTGTAGTGTATGTAACGATATCCATTTTTAAAAGTACACATTAATTAAATGGGTCAATTTAGTGAATAACACTTATAAAATGGAGAATAAACAGAAAAAAGAGACTTGATTGGCTCTTAATTGGTAATAAATATCTTGATCCTTTTCTCTTCTCTTTCTTCCTTTTTTTTTTTTTTGTATACTCTTCTTATCAAAGACATGTCGCGTGAAGCACTGTTGGTGATTGGTGTGGTTTTCCACATCATTTACCTCTTCAGCATCTTTGATATTTACTTCACCTCTCCCTTGGTCCACGGGATGACCCCACACAAGAGTCCCCTGGAACCGCCAGCAGATCGTTTGTTTCTGTTTGTAGGTAAAGTATATGTCCTGTCAATACAAAACACGAGGCTTGTATGCTCATTGATTTTTACTAAAATAATAGGTGATGGTCTAAGAGCCGACAAGCTTTTTGAACTTGATCAAGATGGAAATACCCGTGCACCTTTCTTAAGGAACATCATCACGGAACGTGGCTCATGGGGTGTTTCACATACTCGTGTACCAACTGAATCACGACCTGGACATGTTGCTATTATTGCTGGTTTCTATGAAGACGTGAGTGCTGTTACAACAGGTAAAGCAAGAATATAATGCATAACAATAGAGAAACGGTCTAATATGTCCAAATTTAGGCTGGTCTATGAATCCTGTTAATTTCGATTCAGTCTTTAATCAATCACAACACACTTGGTCTTTTGGTTCACCTGATATTTTACCAATGTTCCAACACGGTGCAAGTGATCCTAGTAAAGTCGAAACATTCATGTATCCACCTGAATACGAAGATTTCTCCGGTGGTAAGTAATGGGCGGGCCCCCAAATGAATGAGGATTTAAAATAGCATTTATTAGAGGCTTCTCGTTTGGATGTTTGGGTATTCGACCATGTTAAGGAATTGTTTAAAAATGCAACAATGGATCCACAATTGAATAGTATGCTTCGTCAAAAGAAAGTGGTATTTTTCCTGCATTTACTTGGTTTGGATACAAATGGACATGGGTTTAAACCTCACTCAAAGGAATATTTGGATAACATCAAGTTGGTTGATAAAGGAATCAGGGAAATAGTCGATTTGATAGAAGACTTTTATGAGAATGATGGTCGTACAAGTTATGTATTCACTGCAGACCATGGCATGAACAACAGAGGTGGTCATGGAGATGGACATCCTGATAATACAAGAACACCCATTATTTCTTGGGGAGCAGGTATCCGTAACCCAATCTATTCTGGTTTGGGCCATGACAAATTTTCAGAAGACTGGGGCTTGTCCGAAATTCAACGTGATGATATACTTCAAGCTGATATTGCCCCGCTAATGGCTCATTTGGTTGGCATTAACCTTCCTGTCAACTCAGTTGGTGAGTTGCCCTTGAGTTACTTGAATTCAACAGAGTATGACAAGGCAGAGGCGGCATTTGCCAATGCACGTCAGATTCTTGAACAATACCAAGTGAAACACAGTAAGCAAAAAAGGAGTAGGGGAAAAAATGCTTCATTTTACTAATTTTACAAAAGATGAGAAGCAGGAACTTGAATTATTTTTTAGACCTTTCCAAGGTTTATCGGGTAACAATGATCCTCTGTTACATGTAGCACAAATTCAAGCAATGATCGATAATAAGGAATTCACATTGGCCGAACAAAAGTCAAAAGAGTTGATGAATCTTAGTATTCAGGGTTTGCGTTACTTTCAAACATACGATTGGTTGTTTTTGAGAGGTGTCATTACTATTGGCTATATTGGATGGTGTATTTTCTGCTTGGAATTTGTCATCAAGAAATATGTGTTGTTAGAAGAAAAACACACTCGTATCTCGATCAAGTCTGGTATTATGGTAATGTGTAGTATTTAGCGGAATAGAACAGGGGATCATTTGTATGCTCATCTAGTTGTTCTATTGCAAACTGTTAGATTAATGCAGCTTCGGTTTTAGTCGCGCTCGGATTATCTGGTATGTTGTGGATTCAGAAAATGCCAAAAATGTATTATGCGTATGTGTTTTTCCCCATCTTCTTTTGGAACCATATCTGTCTCAACTATGCTGTTTTACTTCATGCTTTGCGCTTGAGTCTCCAGAATGGAAAGGTCAAATTATTCTTGGGTCTTGCTGGTACATTTATGTGCTTGGAAGCCTTGGTATGTTTTAGTATATATATGTATGTTTAGATATTTTCTAACATGTATTTACTTTAAATTTAGGTTGCAAGTTTCTTTTATAGAGAAGCCTTGACTGGAGTATTCTTCCTTTTGTCTGCATGGCCACTTGTAATGCCAGAAAAGGTGCATAAGGCTGAAGGAAATATGCCCATTTTAATAGGATGGTCTTGCTCTTGCTTTGCTACAAGTACCTTTACCTTGTTACCAGTGGAAAAAGGCGAAAATATATCTATTGTGTAAGTAACTAATATGACTATGTGTGCTTGATCTGTTATTCTAATTTCCAATGCAGTATTATGGGAGGGATTGTTGGTATTATTTTCGGTCATTACACCTTAAAGAACCTCGAACTTGCTAAGCGCGTTACTCCTAAATCAAGTATCTTGATGAGAATTCAACTATTTGTTATTTTTATCAGTTTGATCATCCTTTACTCCACTTCTGCTAGTCTTGAAAGACGTGATGGCTTGCCATTAATTAACCAGGTTGCTAGTTGGGCTATCATCAGTAAGTTTTAAGATATATAGTTTATAGCTGAATTATCAACATTGAGATTAATAACATTTGTTATAGGTATTTCCAGTATTCTTCCATTCATCTATCGTGGACCCCCTACAGAAGACTATTTTACGAGATTACTTACCATCTGCTTTGCATTTGGCCCCATGATAGTACTATTAAGTATTTCATACGAACTTTTGTTCTATGTATGCTTTTGTAGCACTGTTCTTCTCTGGTTAGAAGTTGAGCGTGCACTCTACAAAGGAAAACGTATTACCGAACGCCGTACACTTGGTGCAAGTGATGTACGCTCTGTTCTCATGTTTTTATTCTTCATCAATGTTGCATTCTTTGGAACAGGCAATGTTGCATCATTAGGTAGCTTCTCTCTCGAAAGCGTATACCGATTCACTACCATCTTTAATCCATTTTTAATGGGCACGCTATTAATCATCAAGGTGCTTATCCCCTTCTTTGTGGTATCATCTGTTTTGGGTATCCTAAGCAGTAGTCTTGACCTTGAGCCATTCACTTTATTCCTTGCGGTGATGACCGTTACTGATGTCCAGACTATCAACTTCTTTTATTTCGTGACTGATTATGGAAGCTGGTTGGAGATTGGTACCTCCATCAGCCACTTTTGTATAGCTGAGCTTTTCATTATCTTTACAATCATTCTCTTTTTATTATCTAGACTGTTGGTTGGCTACCTCGTATTACCCAGAATTTCGCATGATGAGGTTAAATCTAAAACTATTTAGATAGCTTATAGTAATGTCTTTTCTTTTGTACCTTAATAACATTAATAAAAAATAAAATAAAATAAAATTAAAATAAAAACGCTAAATTGCACTACCACCTTAACATATAAGATAAACCAGCTTTCAGAACCAATAAATGTCCTGTTTGATGCGAGTGAATTGCAAAGTGGGCACATATATTGGTATTGTGCATACAGTCATATGACACGATTAAATCCCATAGCTCTGAATATAAACGACTAAGACTTACTGTTTATCCCTTTATTACAATAATTCCAAGAAGAAAAATAAATTAACCCCTTTTTATATGAATACAGGAGGCAATGTCAGATTGGTATTTATCCAAACCACTTTATATCTTTTTAAAATAAATGTATTAAAAAGGAAATTGCAATCAGTAACAAGATGATTACAATTATGACGAGAGCTGACACTCTCACTTATTTATTTCAAATAGAACTTTTCTCGATTGTTAAAACAAATTAAGCTTTGTTATCTTGATAGGGAGTATTTCATCTTATTCATTTAAATCAATGGCTAATACAGAACTCTGCCAACCGCCAAAACCAATAGCAAATACAAACTTATCATTCAAATATTCCACTATTTTAGGCTTTTCTAAAGCATTCACTCCATGGCCATGTCCTAATGCCTTTGAATCACATCTACCCCATGTAAACAGTTTGCCTTCAGTCGTTATGGCGCCATAATGATAACTAAGCAAGAAAAAATGTTATTACCCACTCTTTATATATTTTTTCCCTTGAAACTTACTCTCCAAAGGACATTTTACAGACGTTGTGTCCATCAAACTCTGTAAAAGTAGTTGGAGGAGTATCCCTTTGAGAATCTGCATGGCCAATCAAGACTCTACCATCACTTGTACAAACGCCAAAGCTATGGTGATTACCCGCCACAAATTTGTTGTTGCCATTTGAACTAAATCGGGTTAGTTCGATTGCGTGTTGTGTTGGATTAGTTGAAAAGCCAAGTGCGTCTTCAGTAGACAATTTTAAAACACGGCCGTTCTTTGTCAGCGCAATGGTTTGGCCCAAAATACCAGCGATTTGAACAAATTGGTCCCTGTCATTAGGATCAGGGCTTTCGAAAACGTTGCGATCAACGAGTAATGATTGGAAATTCACGCCCAGTTCATTGTTGATCACCGTATGTGGTACCTCTCGATCAACTTCAGAGGGCCTAATAAAATCAGGACGTGGGATACTAAATACCTGTCCATCCTTTGTTAGAATCGACGAATGCTCCCAATTTGCGGAGACTTGTGCAACTTTCAAGTCTGGTAAGTCAATCTTTTGGATACGTTCACAGTTAGTCCAGTGGTATACTGATCCGTCCTTACAAAGCCCGATGGCGTGGCGCCGGCCGGAGGAAACTGAAGAAAAGCGAATATTGGGATCGGGCAATCCAAGCTTCTGTGCTTTTCTCACGCGTTTTACGCCAAGCGAATGGCTAAGCGTCAAGTCTTGTTGCATCTTGAATGTACAAACGCAATTAGTCAATGTATAACAGTTGATGACATTACTTAAACTTACTGATCCCCAAAACCAAATAAAACCATATTTATCAAGCGCATGGAAAGACCAACCTCCAGATACAATATCGACAATAGACTTATCATGTAAATACCGTAACTCTTCAGGATATGCCAACGTATTACGTCTACGATCACTACGCGTAGAACTACCGCGAGGACCTCTACATGTATATCTTTCAGTCATCAGCGTTCATATACAGTATATAAACGTACCTGGTTACAGTACGAAACATATTTCTTCTCGCTGTATCTTCATAATCACTATCATCTTCCTCCAAGCCCAATCTACTATCAAAGTTTTCACCCCAAACGTAAACTCTTGGGTGTAGTAAGAGACGATAAAGTCTCTTCCAACCTGTCTGACGAAAGGCATTATCTGGTGATAGATTAAAGTCTCGGAAACACAGTTTTCTCCAAACATATTCATCGTTGACAAGAGAATAAAACTGGTTTGAAACGGCCGAGAGTCTTACAAGACTTGAAACATCGAGTTGATTGAAAATGTATTCTAAAAATATATCAGTTGGTAACTCCAAAAGCATACTGTATTTGCAATAAAGAACAAAAATAAAAAGAAAAGAAAAATAAATGTTAATGCCAAGCAAATGCTAGAGAACTATGGTTTTTCTTCGCAATTGGAAAGTTTGAGTTGCACAAAGGTTGTTTTAACTTTATTTGGAGAATGAGATGGAGTGTTTTTTATTTATTTTCGTTATATACATAGATTAGGCAAGAGAATGAAAAATGATGATTATTGTGATATTAATAAATAATTATTCCAAAAAAAATATAAATAAATAAAAGGCTTTAGAAGGATCGTTGATCGTCATTCAAAGGCAAGGATTCGTACTTTTCTTGTAAGAAGGCCATTTTCAGACCGATCGTTGCTTCGAGATGGTCTCTATTGCATTCATGCAAGTTCAGTAAGTTGACGTAAGCATGGTGACATGTATCTATAGCTTCTTTAGCTGCAATCCGGTCACCCGAGTAATATGGTGATCCTCTAGAGTCTTCTGCATAATTAATTTCATCAATTGCAAGTGCATACATGTCGTATACTTTTTTTGTCTCTTTTTGTAAGTCCGGCTGAGACAGTTCCGATGATGCGTTTGAGGAACGACGTCGAAAGGGGAATGTAAATTCATCCATTAATGAGGGTCTCTTTTGTGAAAATAATGTCAAATCATCTTGCTGGCATCCGCAACTGCTATTGCTAACCATGCTGCATTGAGAGGGTCGTCGTCGATTGATATCTGGTGTGAACCATGTTTTCAGTGAATTCCATTTGGATTTGATACCAGCCTGTTGCATTTATTTTTGCTAGATTTGTGTATTATTATATTGTACGTAATAAGAAGAAAAGATGGATATTAAGAAGAAAGAGAAGTAAAAGAAAGAAAAATATAAAAAGAATATTTTATATATATATATATATTATTTATATTTAAATACAACACTCATGTTAATAACATTAATAATAAGGAGTGTAACAGACTCCTAAGTCAGTGATTTATAAATGACTTATAAGCCCTCCCCTGCTTATTTATATTCATGCAAATTAGAGAAAAGAGAACGAGCTAATTAGTCTTTGGCTTCTCCTCCTCCTACTCCTCCTCTTCTTCTCCTGGTTTTTTTTTTCTATATTTTATTTTATTTTATTTTTGTTATAAGAATAAATAGAATCCTGAATATAATAATAACAATGATGGCGTTAATAATAATGATGATGGTTGATTTGCTTTGCTTGCTAGACTGCTAGGCCCACTCAATGATTGTGCATTCATATTATTGCTATTGCTATCACAGGTAGTGTCGGGTTTGACCGTCTTTAAAACACTTGTACTATAATTTGTATTTGTTAAAACAGTAGAGTAGCCAATAGTTTCTAATATGCGAAGTACACCGGGACCGATGGGTGATTTATATTGATATTGTACATTTTGATTCACCATTGTTTGATTGGTGATGGTCTCATTGACGACAGAATGATTATGAAATGTATGGTTGACAGTTGTGGTGACATTGACCAGAGTTGGTACTGAAACGTTATAATAGATTGTGGGTATATTACTATAAGTGTCGTCTACAATGCTGGATAATGTCTTTCCGCGTATAAAAGTATTGGTCATCAAGAAATCTGGTGTATTGTTGTAAGAATCCGCCAGATGAGAAATAGGAATTCCAGGCCGATAAAGCTGCCCAGTGTTAATTGAGTTGAGTAAATTAGGCCCAGTCAGCAGATTCACAGAAGGATATGTCTGATTTAAATAGGAATTCGTAAGGTATAGACTGGAAGGTACATTTGAATCGGAAAACTTAAATGTGAGTGATTCAGGTGTCGACATTGAGACGTACATACTCGTTGCATCTTGTGATTGAGTTGCATTATCGAGAAATGCATTGATAAAATTACCGATAAAAGCTTGCGTATCTATCAAACAGAAATTCTGCATATCAAAGCCAATACTGCCTAGCCACTGCTTCGCTGTGCTATTGGAAAACGATTGTTTTAGATAGAGAAACTTATCAAAGATCATATTTGGTTGGAACCCCGTGATGTAGGTTGGACCTGTTTGATGCTTGATATAATATTGTGGACTTGGGGTGATGAACTTGAGGTCGCTTTCAAAAGTGGTAAATCCATTGAGCAGTTGATAAAATGGTGAATTTCCATCTGAGAAATAAGGAGCCCACGAACTAGCCATACCTAGACCATGTATCATCTCATGTAATATGACATAGGAGAGGTCCACTTGATGCTCCATAATACTCGAATCATTTAAAAACCAATAACCTCCTCCAGGTGGTACGCCTGTTCCATTCCAGGTGTCATCTTGTGCAAGTGTGTCGTAGTCAATAGCATTCATGTACATATCGTGGTTAAGATCGATGGCTATGTCGTAATGAATCCAGTTTGTGTTGTTTTTATTACTGAACGGCGAAATCTGTTTAGTAAGTGGCTGAGGGTACATAAAGTTATAATCAGCTTCGTCTAAATGCATTGTAAACTAATAAATAGAATAGGAAGAAGTTGAGTAAATAAATTGATCCTGAAATTCAAATTTAAAAGCAGCCTTATTTACTTGCGAGCTTGAAGTACCCCAGCCGTAGGTACTATTTGAACATTGCTTTTGACAGAAACTATAATAAGCAACTTGGATTCTAATTTTTATTATTATGATTAGTATCAAACATTTTTATTTTATTATTTTAATTCTCTTCTTTCACTTTTTTTTTACTATATTTACACAATTTTTGTCTTTAGGTTGATAACTTGCGCCAGGCTGTTCCCTGCTGACAAAGTAGAATTCAATACTTTCTTACAGAATATGTCGTCCAACTCACAAAGGAACTGAAATTCCAGAGTATCAGTAAGATTCACAGAAACCGGCTCCCCGGTAAATAAACGACTCGAGTCTGAAGCAATGTCGCTTCCGATGGATTGTGTGGCGTCTCCAGCGGCATCGTCGTCGTCGTCGTCGTCGTCTCCATCTCGTTTGATCAGTGTTGGTTCATTGTTGTCATGGTAATGTGCTTGTTCTATTTGCTGATCAAATTGTTCTTCTTCTTCTGCATTACATTTAAATAATATACAACATATACACAATAATAAGGATATAAATACACTGCGAATATACATTAAATGTTTATAATAATAATAAAAAAAGCAGTAAAAAAAATACAAATAAATAAAAAATACAGTAATAAAATACGTTTTCTTGTGTTCAAAAAAAAAGGAAGCTAATTGTTTTTATTATTTTAAATTCGTTACAGAAATCATTACGAATGATATTTATTTTCCAGGAACGTCAGCTTATTATTGGTGAATGGTTTAGTTTCAGCAATAAAATTTATAACTTCCGTTGCAGTTCTCTTCCAGGCAGAATTAACAATGTCATGTGCCTTTCCTTCAAGAGTAATAAGCTTGGCGTGAGGTACAAGTGACGTTAATGTCTTTGCATTTGAGTAATAAACAGTCTATAAATTAATTCATAGAATTTTGTTATTTATGCAATTTAGGTGCATGTACATTTCATTATTTCTATCAATCTTTTTTTTTTCTCAATCCCACTCTCTTTCTCCGTATTCTCCTAATAAAACTTACAATATCCACATCTCCCCAAACAAGCAAAACAGGTCTTTCAGGTTGAGAGCCCACCTGTGCATATCGCTTATGTAAACCGCCAAGTGAATAATCAATGACAGTTCTAATAGCAGCGCGGAAAAATCTCGGATGATGTCTAAATTGCCAGTTTGCAGCTTGACCAACGATAACAGAGACTTCATGAGACTGACCGGGATCTTTTGTTTTTGTGTCTTTGGAAAACTATCCAATGGCGGCCAAGGCAAATGCTTTAAAGTAGGGGTGGACCATTAAGTTTCGAATAATGGGCAATCTGGCGATTTTACCATAAAGGGGGATATCTTGAGGCTCCATCAATCCAGCAGGTGCCAGCAAGACAAGTTTCTTTACCATCTCGGGGTAATGTGCGGTGAAGGAGGTCACAATGGCACCACCCAATGAAAGTCCAACTACATTGGCTTTTCCCCAACCTACTTTTTGTAAAACATTAGCAAGTTGGGTGGTATGATATAAAGGGCTTCGTCATAATAAGTATCGGGACCATCAGAGTAACCTCTACCCCAGAGATCATAAACAAGAACATGGTGTCCATTATTAGTCTATATATTGCTAGTATTAATGCTACAGATATCAGGTCATGTCAAATTTTTACCAATTCTTGTGCAAGTTTAGTGTAAATAGCGCATGGAACCGAGAAGCCATGGACAGGAATAACACGTTCTCCTTCTGGGGCACCAAATATCCAGTAACGCATGGTACCCGTTGGAAGTTGTAAAAAGGTACCATTAGGATAATACTCGGGCGTGTAAACAGGGGAAAGATCTTGACGAAGAGACCCAAAGGGGACTTCTTTTATTAGATCTCATAATCACTGAAACTAAACCTGCCAATAAACCCCCATTTGATTGCAGATGTCAACTGAAGTGCCATTAAAATGATTGAAATAAATGAAAAGGAATGTATAAAAGTTATGAAATAAAAGAGGAAAAGCCAGGATTCAACCACGGCTGATGACTTGATCTAGAAAACAATGCATATTTCTATAGCAAATATTTATTTTGTAAAAATAAAAAGGAAATGGTAATTTGGATAAGCTTTCATATAATGTTGCATGGACGTAAAATATGCTACATTCTAGTACTGATGATTTAAAAAAATCCTGGAACAAGAGCGATTGAGTAATACAAAAGTTGATTTTTATTAATCATAAAAAAAAGTATATTCAATGATCGAAAATAAATCATGGAAACCTTTTAATACTCTTATATTATTAATCATGATAAATGAGCATAAAAGAGCTTATTAAGGGCAGCCATAGCCGTGCTCTTAATACAATTGTTGTTACTGATTATTGCTAGTTGCTGTTCTGAAACTTGTGGTAGTAGTTTCTGGCAGTTATACAAGTAATATCAGATCGAGTCCAATAGATTTTTAGGTCTGAGTTTCGGGTACAAAATCCAGAAAGACGGGCACTTTATCCTATTTTGATTTACTCTCTTCTAAAAATGAATTTATATGATTTTTAAGAGTATATACTCATATGCAAAAGACATTGATATTATCAAAGCTGTTTTTAATAAGAGAGAAAATTTCTTTACAATAATTGAAAAGGGTCAAATTAAACTTTCATGTGTATGTTTCATAGATCATAAAACTAAGCTCGGCTGGTGCAATGATTATCAACAATGGAGAGGGTAGACTTTCGGATGATTAAATAGACGAAATTTGTGAATGTTCACAAGATTTTAAGAAAGACTTGCTGGTTTTGTTATTTTTCTTTGCTTTGTCTTGTTTTATTAAAACCAGGGACTTATTAAGTCATTCTTTGTCATTTTTTACTCCATGTTTCAATAATTGTTCTGAATTAATATTGAAAAACGAACAAGTATCAGTATAATGGCATAAAGTAACCTGTTTGTTTGCTGTAGATACCACAATGTGAATACAAGAGATCACCCACAGTGAGGCTCATGCGATAACCAAATTACCAATGAAATTGACCTGTTTTTTAGGTCATGAAAAAAGAGGTAGGCAAAAAAAAAAAAACTGTGTGATATTAAATGGAAATGTATAAATTATCAAAACACTCATTGTGTCAAATGAACTTGATTGGCTGACGCGAGGTACACAATGTTTTGCATAAATAATGTAAAACAATGATGATAAATATGCAATAATACGTTCTTGTACTAAAAAAATACTATATTAAATACAAAGATATGATTGAGAATTTTCCAGGAACAGCGTGTTCTTATTAATTATAAGGCTCAGTAGTAGCAATGAAATCAACGACATCAGCAGCAATTCTCTTCCAGTCGGTAAGTACGATGTCGTGTGCTCTACCTTCAAGGGTAACCAGCTTAGCGTGAGGTACGAGTGACAACAATATCTTTGCATTTGAGTAAAAAACAGTCTGTAAAATAGATGGATAAATAAAAGTTAAATTTCATTGTTTATACAACTTAAATACAACTTAAATACATCTTCTTCCATCTCCCTTTCTCCCAGATGCATCCTCTACTTACAATGTCTTTATCTCCCCAAACAAGTAAAACAGGTCTTTCAGGCTGGGTGCCAACCTGTTCATATCTTTTGTTTAATCCAGCAAGTGGATAATTCACAACAGTACCGAGAAAAGCACGAAATATACCCGGATGGTGTTTAAACTGATAAACTGCAATGTTACCGACAGTAACCGTAATATCATTTTCTTGGCCACCTGTGATGCTTGTTGTTCTCGCATCTCTGGCAAACTTCTCAACCGCGACCAGGGCGACTGGTTTAAAGTAAGGATGAACGATAATATTTCTAATGATGGGCAATTTGGCAATTTTTCCATAAAGAGGAACATCGTCAGGTCCCATTAATCCTGCAGGTGCTAACAATACAAGTCTCTTTACCATCTCAGGATAAAAGGCAGTGAAGGAGGTCACAATACCACCACCTAAGGAAAGTCCAACGATGTTGGCTTTTTCCCATCCCACTTTTTGTAACAAATTGGCGAGTTGGTTGGTATAAAGTGCTTCATTATACTCAGTGGAAGGAGCATCAGAGTAACCTCTGCCCCAGAGGTCATAAACAAGTACATGGTGTCCTTGGTCAACCTGAACATATAAAGTTAAGACTCATAATAAAGAATATGTTCTAGATATTACCAGTTCTTGTGCAAGTTTTGTGTAGATTGGACAAGGGATTGAAATACCGTGAACAAGAACAACACGCTCTCCCTCTGGATTACCGAATAACCAATAACGCATGGTACCCAAGGGTAGTTGTAGATAGGTTCCGTTAGGATAGTAGTCTGGTGTATATAAAGGCGAAGGGTCTTGGCTAAGGGATCCAAGATGGTCCTTTTTGTTGGCGCTTATCAGAAAAGAGACCAACGTAGCCAATAAACCCCATCTTATGACAGATATTAGTTTAAATGACATGGTTATAATAAATAGCAGTAAGAAAAAAAAAAGTGTATACAAAAGAAAGGAACATGTATTTTAATAAACACGGTGGTTGCTTTAATGGTTACATTTGTGAAACATCACCATGTTAGGATGGGACTTTTTTTTTTCAACTGGCGCGTCTGTTTCTCATAATGAATTACGTGTTAAAAATACTAATCCAAAATGCTACTTCAAGATAAAACTCACCGTAACCATCACAGTAAGAGGTGAATTTTTGAGTGGCGCTTTTTATTTTGAAATAAAAAAAAAACTCTACTTTTGTAGGGTTGGTTATCAAATAAAACCGATTGTGCAATTTGAAGCTATTATCATAAACCTTAATAATTTTAACTGTTTTTAGATGGTTTGGCATTTCACATGTATCGTCAATAATTCATTTTAGGCATCCATCGAACTTGGAAGGCCACCTTATAAAATGGCCTCATCCTTCGATATTTTGCTTTTCCTAATAGGACAAAAGGGTAGTTTTCAAAAAAAAAAAAGGAGGGATAGTTGTTGCTTTATTTTATAATGCAAAATCATACACACAAAAAAATATAGTGAGCCGTTGACATGTGGATTTAATATCGGTATTTGTGTATGTACAGATATGTGAAGGCGTTTTTTTCTTTTTCGTCTCTGTGGGGTTGGCTCTACTTCTTTTGGTGTTATTATTCAATAAATCTATTGTCTACTCAAAATTCTAGATTGGATATAATCCACAACCTTGTTGACTATTTTTTCTATATATAAGCATTTATTCTATCTTATATATTAGTACTTTTATTGTAACTAATAATCAAATGTTCCGATATTTATTGCAATAAGCACGTCTCCTTTATGTAAATTAACAGCGATCAGGTAATATTCCTTCATTTCTTTTTTCCCAATATATTGTATAAGGAACATATATTTAAATAAACTTTCTCCACTTCCATATCACTCTCCTTATAATTCAAATGGAGCTTAATCGCATTTCCTTATCTGATATGGAGTCTAGAAAAGTTAACTTGGGAAGAGTTGGTTCTTTAAAAATTGGCAATGTGGATTCAACTCACTTTTTAGTTACGCTTTTGGTTATTTTGACTATGCCAAAATCTAGATTGTATAAATGCTATTAATAAAGGGCATGTATATATGATGTAAAAGTAGGTATTTGGTAAAAAAGGATGTATAATTTTCAATAAATAGCTACTCTTAGAATTAATTACGAGGAGTCGGATAAATAATCCAAAGAAGAAAAAGTATGATTCGTATCTGTGTGTCTTTATAGTTTTCAATTTGGCTTTAATGCCACAATTTGAACATCAAATAATAATTGACCGTAAAGGCACTGATGTATTATAAAAAAAAAAAGAAGCAAGGTATCATATACCTGATAGTTCGGTCTGTGCATAATTTATGTCGCTATCTACAATAAATTTTCCAAATGTTGCTACTAAGAATTTTATGTCTATCATTAATATTTATTGTTTACAAAACAGTCATTGGAGAAAGAAGGAGTACAAATATAAAATAAATAGAAGGAGATAATGAAGGAGTGACTCAAGAGGTCTACGAATGAAAACCAGTACATGGTCCTCGACGTTGGTCCTGTAATTTGACTTCTAGGATTCTATAGCAGCTAATTCATTTAGGGCATTATTACAAAGGACTATACGTGTGTATGCATAAAATACATTCGGACACATGTTCTGTACTTGTCAAAATAAAAATAACCTCTTTTACTTTTCTGATGAAATTGAAAAGGCCAAGATATAGTCTCCTTATAAATGGCCTTCTATGATTTTTGCCCAAGTAGATGAATTCATTTGGGTTCAAAGTTAAAAGTAGACCTTTATCCTAATACGTCACTAATTTCTTGTAGTCTGGTCAAGTGCTGTAAAGCATACCTATCTGAAAGCGGCTTCTCTCTTGTAAAAGTCTGAATGAATTATTAGTCACGTTCCTTGTGTGATTTTTTTTTCGAGCTTATATTCAAAACTAATATATAAAAGACACTTTAAAACTGAATGAAAATATTCTAGAGTCGATGTACTCAGAAGAACTGTGGGCGTTGCTAATTTGAACAGTGACGTTTTCGTACTTGATATGCAGCTATACAATATAAAACTGCTTCCCCGGTTGTTTGGAATTAGTTAATTTATTCACCTAGGTTTTTTTTCTTTCTTTCTTTCTATTAATGTTCTGCTACGTAAGATCATTCACTCAAAGTGGGCTTTATATTTTAATGAATTTCTATACGGCTCTATACATTGTATCTTGATAGACTGGCTCGATAAAGGATCCAATCATTGTAAATTTTATGTAAAACAATTCTTAATGTGATCCAATATATTAAGCGGTAGATCAATCGTGCAGCATATATCATTACAACTGTATGAAAGTCAGATTGACCAAGTTGTTATTATATCAAGTAAAAGTAGAAGATCTATACTTTTCTTTTCTGTAAAACATCCCCTGTTTTTTATTATTATTATTATAGCTCCTTTGTTTCTATCATTTCGTTAAACACTTGCAAAATGATCAAGGAGAAGAAGTAAAATAAAATAATATTTTCAATGTTCTCGTTTAAATTAAACTTACAAATGTCACAATTGCAGGTAATTTCTTGTCGTTATGAAATACATGCATGCTTAAACTTGAATCTTGCTTTTGGAGACCGACATTCTTTTTAGTGTGTTTATAACTTCTTGCATGTGTTTTAAAAATACTTCATTGATTAAAAAATAATTAAATAATTTTTTTTTATTCAACATTTATCACAAGATAATGATATCTATTTGATCTTTAATTGGCATATTGTTTATAATACAAAATATAAATAGTAAAAGACCAAAAAAAAAAGCAAAGTCTCATTTACAATAAAGTCACTTTGTTTCGGACATTGTTGCACTCCCCTGATGCCTTTATTCTTTTATCCAATGAGAAAAGAAATCATGCATGGAAAGATAGTTTAAAATCCTACCAATCATTTTCACACATATATAAAACTCTTTTTCTTTCCTTTTTTTTTTTCTCTTTTCTCTTTTTCCCTTTTTCTTCACTTTACAGCTCTTCTTCAAAATAAAAATAATGGGCTGCCATCCACTTTTTTGTATAGGAAACATTAAACATGCAACTCTCATTAATAACTGCTACCCTATAAAGCAAAGCAGTAACCTACCTCTATCTTCCGAACTTAGTTATCTCACTTTTTATGCCAGTTCGAAACCTGCAAAGTTGACAAAAGTGGGTTCTTACTTGGAGAAGAAAGTATTGAGAGATATAAGAAAGGGTAGAAACGTGTAAGTCATTTATGGACATCTTATATTTTATTTTATATGTATATAAACCTGAATACTATTAGAAATAATCAAGTGTCTTTACACATATTAAAGACTTTAATTCAAACCTGTCATCGAGATTTAAACATTTTTTCGAAATACATTGTTCGGATTTTATCTGAAATGCTGGATATCAAAGATATCGAATTGATTGATCTTAGTTGCGAAACTGTAAAAATATAAACAACAGACCATCAAAAGAGCACGTTTAAACTTAATCATAATATAATAGTTTATTATATTTTGTAGCTACCATGAAGGTTCAACGTTAGGTGTCGACTCTGAATTTACAAATGATTACGAAGATTTATTAAAAAAATGGGTTGATTGCTGTATTTATACCGAAAATAAATCAAATCAATTACAGTAAGAAAAAAAAAAGTTGAATGGGCAGGGAGCGCTTATTCGAGTATGGTTTATATATAGGATGAATTATATTGGACATCGTGCAGTACAGGCAGCTGTTATATCAGGGGCATTACAGTCTTCGGATTTCAAAGTTCAATCTAGCATTTTATTCCCACCACTCATTTCCACATTGGCTACTTCAGATCAACCCGTCAACCTATTAGAGGCTGGGTAAATGTCATTTATAATTTTTTTTCTCATATATATATATATTGATTTTTATTTTTATTTTCTTCTAGTGGAACAGTGGATATAAGAAAATCAGCCTTAAACAATGGAGATATTAATATTATAATAATTGAACAAATAGCTGCACACACAATCTCTGTATTTTTTAACAAGGTAACTGGCCCTTTGGTTCGACTTTCATTCTCTCTCCTTTTTGGGTAAAGTCTCACAAAAAGAAAAAAAAAAGTAAGAAGGAGTTACATATGAACGCTAAAATTCTTTATAGTTATGTAGATGATAAAAAGGCGTGGTGGCCTCCTCAATTAGTTAATACTATAGTTAAAGTAATATTGGATTCATTACAGGTAAAGGAAGCAATAATGTAGTTCAGAATCGTATTACATTAAAGAAACCTTAATTAATAACATATAATTAGCCCCAATACAGGTATTTACTAGTTTCAGACATACTGCATCAGTTAGATGACAGCAGCAGCAGCAGCAGCAGCAGCAGTGTCGATCCAAAGGATAAAAAAAATGCAGCATTGATAACAGCACTTGAAATAGTTCTTAATGCAAGCATACCATTAGTCGGCATATCCGTGCTTGAAGTATTGAATTCTTTATTTGCGTTGCTTATCAAACATCAAAACGAGACTGATAAAGAAGAGGAGATATATCAAAAGTTGGTACATTCAATTGGTGGATTAGCATCACAAACCTACTACGACAATCAGCTTAATGACGTGATAAGCTACTTGGTTTCAAAATTGAGGGTCAATACACCTTTGGAAAACGTTGATGGGATAGAACTTCATCAGTATCGGATGATTGTATTGAACTGTCTTGAAAGCGTGGTTGATAAATCGGTTGGTTCAAGCAGTAGTGAAAATATGGACAGTTACATTCCTCTTAACGCATGGACACCTTCAGTTGGTTTACTGTGCGATAAAAATAAATGGACAAGAATTGCTTTTTGCTTGACATTTAGTCACTTTTTGCAAAATATAGTTACCAGATCCACAATTGCAGAGTAAGTCACCCCCTCCTATAAATCTCCTTTATAAGAGACGCATGAGTTAATTTGTAGTATACATAGTGAGTCTCCTGTACATAACCTATCACACCACCATAATGCCAAGTTTATTGATCGCTTCTTTCAAACATTACTTGACTGGACTCAAATACCCGACTTTAACAAGACCGATCTCCAGTTACTTTACTCGCTACTTAGTTTATTTACACGAAAAATCGGAGTTGATGCGATTGTCGCAAGTGTTCCCTTTGTTTTCAAACTTCAAAATACAATCAAGAATGAGGAGGACGAGGAGAATTTCGAAAAACAACAAGGGATCGAATCCATTATTTTATCATGGTTTAATATAGTAGCACAAATCTATTCCATCCAGCCACTACAAGTCTATATTAATCAATTGCAGGCAGATAACCATTTACCTCAACAAACAGAGTCCATCAATTTGTCATCTACAAACAATAAACTATTAATGGAGCCAGAAGAATTCGGTAAGGATGGCACACCTGTGAAGTATTGGATTGATCGAAACGAAGTGGTTGAGCAAATTTCAAAGAATGGTACAATGATGCGCGATCAGAATGATACGCATGGTTTGGAATTGGAGGCAAAGCTTTATACTGAATGGGGTTCTGAGTCATTAGGTATTTATTTATTCATTTTGGTGTAAAGATGCCTTTTTTTAACATAGAAATCTAGTAAAAAATGATTATACTGCTACTCGTCAGCGAATTATTCAAGAGGGAAGTGAAGCCAAGCCAAAACTAGAAAGTCCTTGGATTCGATCTAGTATTCGAGTAAGTTTTATATTTCTTGGTTCTGTTTACTAGATTTAAATGGATACTAACAACCAAGACGAAAAGGTCAATCCGGTGGGAGATGACTTTAGGAAGAATAGTATAAGAGTATCAAATCTAAAAGAAGCATTAGGTAATAATGGTAAATATTTTCAGTATTTGGGCGTGGTTCACTAATTGATTATTGTAACAGTACCTCAAACAATATCAGATGATGATGAGCCAGATTCAGATTCAACGCAAAGCATTGCAGTTTCTGCAAAATCCAAACCACATACTGATATGCACGCTTTATTATCAGAGCTCAACGTGCCCAATATTGAGAAAAGGCAAGTAAAAGTACACTACAAAAAGTATTGCTTATTGATAGACTAAACTCATTCTTTTTAGCACCACTTCACTTGTCAAACCTCCATATGGTGGATGATTTGAATATTTCATTCTCTTATTAATTTAATTAATCGCAATACTAATAACATTAATAAATGCCTGAACTAATTATTTACATGAATAATAATGAATATAAAGGAGGAAGAAAGGATAATAAAAGTAAGTTGATCCCTTTCCTCGTTTATATCAATATACATGCATATACACATATATACACACACAAAGATGAATGTTGCTTCATTATGTTAATAAAAAGGGAGTTTTTTTTATATGTCAAGTACTCTTTAATAAACCATGTTATTATTACTACTATTACTATAAGCAAATATACTATGTGTGAAATAAAGGGGGGATGCTATTCTTACCATCATTTAGGGTATCGTATATGTTGTTCTCCTTTTCTGACAATTCTATGATTAACATCCTTATCGAAATCACATCCATGATCAACACTTTCTCATCTCTCTCAAATAGTCTCCCTCTCTCTCTACTTCACTTTAACTCTTCCATCTCTTATTATCAATCAATCCAGTTTCATCAATAAACAAAAAGGCAAGCAATCGACGTATTTCCTGATTAAATATATGCGTGATATGTATATATTGGGCAGATAAACAAAACGAATAGATCTTCAATAGACACAATCAATCTCTTTAATATATACTTTGAATCTATTATCGGCGATAAGGTTCAGGTGAATCGCGTCTATATCCACGGGAGTCCATTGGAGGTGGAGGTGGAGGTGGAGCAGAATCTATACAGCTTGAGTGAGTTATCATGGTTGATACATACAAAATTAGTACTTACAAGGATCATTCAATGTACTATAGTAATCATAATAGTAAAACAGTTAATATGCATCCTTACATCCATTGTACTCTCTTCTATACTTACCGCTCGCGAGGATCATCCAAAGGAGGTCCATTAGGTCCACGTCTAGTGCTTGGTCGGGTTTCATCTTTTTTAGAAAGCCCAATATCCCTTTATTATATTATATATTATTATTATGATTATTATATTTATAAAAATAGCAAGTTACCAATCAAGTCTTAAACGACGTCCTTCAACGCTAAATCCATCGAATTTACTGTAAGCTTCTTCTGCGTCTTGTCTTTCTTCAAACTCAACAAAGGAGAATCTATTTTTATTTGCTTTTAGTTGTACTCATCGTAATGAGTGTTATTCGAGATTTACCCTTTGTTTTTGTTTGTGACAACATCCATTGGAACAGTGATTGACTTTACAGGTCCATAGCGTTCAAACATATCCGCAACCTATTATTATTGTATTGTATTGTATTATAATTAGTATGGATAATAAATATACAATCACTCCTTCCTCCCTTTTTGTATTTTTCGTTGTCCAAAGCAACATTTTCTATAAACTATCAACATACATCACGTTCAATAAAGTCATAGGGAAGGTTTCCGACATAAATGGTAGAAGTATTCTTTCTTTCTTGTTCTGTTCCTCTACAGACAGGAAATGATAATGATGAATATAAGAAAAGAGAGAGAAATTATTTTTATAATTACCTCTCAACAGGTCTTCTTTGTCTTGATCTGGGAGGATGTCTACCACCACCTCTTCTGTCATCATATCTATCATAACGGTCTCTATGATCATATCTATCATATCTATCTCTGTGATCATATCTACTACTGTGGTGGCTATCATAACGGTCATAGCGATCATTACTATAGTACTCACTACGGCGAGGATAGGAGTCCATACGGTAGCGGTCATCATCGCGGTATGAGCGTCTCTCATCATAGTATCGACCGTTAGAGGGCGATCGGCGAGAACTTGGTGAATGTGATCTGTCGCGTCCAGAAGGAGATCGATCGCCTCGTCGACTTCCTGGTTGGCTATTGGAAGGTGGAGGTGGAGGTGGAGGTGGGTAATCCTCTACACCAGTTCCAGATGAGGGTGATAATGCATCGGCCATTTTTTTTTTTTTCCTGATTGAATAAAGAAAGAAAAATGTATCTGAACGTTGTGTTTTTTGACTTTTTTTTTATTTCTTTTATGTAGCCAATCATAATGGTTTATTATTAAAAGCTCAGCCACCTTTCATGGATGACGAAATTGCTTTGAAAGCAGTTGCCTTTTTTAGACGTGTTCAGTTTTTACTTTGACGTCCTCTACAAAGTATTTACCACAAGACTTAAGAAAGTGCAACCGGAATTTATCCGTTTCTATAATGTTTACATTACAGACAGGACAGATATATTTACCGTTTGAGCTCCTTTTAAACGTCCTTTTAGACTGCTGGCCTGGTTTTGATGACCATGGTTAACGCGATTTTATAACTTATCAAAAAAGAATAAAATAAATACCTGAAGGTAACTTACGCAGGAAACTGGTAGATTTTGAATGATATTTAGAATTGTGTGTGGCAAAGGGAGCTTTGTCCATAAATGAAACATCACAAACATTGCATAAAAAGCTTTGTATTGGCTCTAACATATAAATATACGGGTTATTACTGTTAAATAAGTAGATGATGAATATATTATACCTAGAATTCGCATTACACTACAGCTTAATTTGACATGATTTTTAATACCACTTCTTGTCTTGTTGAATTTAAAGCAATATGGACATACAAAGCAACCGTCCGAGTTCCTTTGTATCCGTATGGTCGAACCTGTATAAGATAACATATCCCTAAATAACCACATATACTCTCAATATCTTTATATATAATTACCCGGGTTACTGATGTCCTCAACATCTGCTTCCTCCCTGTGATAGTCCAAGACATGTGTTTGTAATTTAATCTCGGAAATAAACACTTGTCCACAGTTATTACACATCCCTGTCATTAAATATGACATTATTGTACATAAAATCAATACAGTAAATGTATATATGCTTACCTTTCTTTGAAGAAAGAGAATGCTTAACTATATGAGAATCGATTGATCCCTTTGTTGAGAGTAGCGAAGGGCAAAGCGGACACTTGAATTTACCATCACTGTCTTTAGTTATTGTCATACTTACAAGTTCCCCTATAATAAAGGATGGTTATACAATTACATCCAAGATATCACACTTGCAACAAACCCAGTGGTCCAGATGGAATTTTGACAGTAGTGCTATCACTATGCATACGGATAACATGGTATTTTAATTTATGTTTTGTTAAAAAGACCCGTGGACATTGAGAGCATTTAGGTTCTTCAATCAAGTCTGAGTGTTTATTGTTCTTCACTGCTCCTTTACCTATTATTAGCAAAACAGCATGGTTATGATTTTGACAAGCTTACCTGTTACAACCATACATTTTGTTGTGATATGGTGATAGAGCGAAGTTGTACTGCTATATGGAGCTTTACACTCTGGGCAACTAATCTTGCCTTCTTGATCACGCTTAACTACAAGTGTTTTTTTTACCCCTATTTATAAATGACTTTTAGATTCAAATGACAAGGACATAGGAACGCGCTTTATAGATACCCGAGTTGCTATCAACTGAAATATGAAACCTTGCTTCAGCTAAATGGTGCCTCTTGTTATGTTTCTGGAGACTTTTTATATTCATGCAAACACAATCACATTTCAAACATCGGACTTGTTTGGAGTCTTCTTCAGTTTTTATAATAACCATTTTGGGAAGAGCGATAAAATAAATTTGCATTGCCATTTTCAAGTATTTTTGATTGGCCACTTCCTTCTTCTTTTTTTGCATGTCCGCATGCAAAGTCAATATGGGATAATCTTTTTAAAGGTAATAGACAACTGGCAAAAGAGGAAAACATCATATAACTATGAAGCTCGTTATTATTTTCATTAAAATTAAGTGAAATCGCATCATTTTACCATATATTAATGGCTTTTTTTCTTAATGCCGAAGCAACGAATTTTTTTCCCATAACTTAAATTACAAATAAACTTTTTTTTTTCGGATATCAGGAATTATCTTGATTTCCACATTTATTCCACTATTGAAAGAAAAAGAACGAAAAAAAAAAATGATAGTACTAATAATAATGATAAAAAATACAATAGACGATACAAAAGCTCTATTTTACAAAAGATGTTGAGGGTTTAATAACCTTTGGCTTATTTAGGAGCCTTTCCTAATAAAGCATGGTTAATCTCAATCTGGGGGAGTCTGGTGTAAGCAGCACGACGTGCTTCTTGTTGTAGGACAGCACTATATACAAAAGAAAGAAAGAAAAGGTTAAAAACTGTGTAATCTAAATCCACACCCATGTAATCACAATAAAGGTTCCTACTTACTCCATGAGAACAAGGGCAGCCATTGATTCAACAATGGGAACAGCTCTGGAAACAACACAAGGATCATGTCTACCTTTAGCAGCCAAGATACCATTAATACCATCGTAATTTGCAGTTTCTTGATCCTGGGAAATAGTAGCAGCAGGTTTAAAGGCCACACGGAAATAAATATTTTCACCGTTGGAAATACCACCTTGGATACCGCCAGAGTGATTTGTGGTGGTTCCAAAAGACCCATCTTCTTTCTTTACAAAGGGGTCGTTATGTTCAATACCGGACATCTTTGTACCATTGAATCCGGATCCAAATTCAAATCCTTTGGTGGCAGGGATGGAAAGCATGGCATGAGCAAGAATAGCTTCCAGTTTATCGAAACATGGCTCGCCAAGGCCAACAGGACATTTGCGAATAACACAGGTTACTGTACCACCGATGGAGTCTCGCTCATGTGACTTTTCTGCAATAACCTGTCAAACTTTATCAGTTAGTCCCAAAAAAGTCTCATCGGTCTAAAGTCCTGATCTACCACACATCTTTCCCTCCCCTCCCCTTTTTTTTTAAATCATCATTAGCATTACCTTTTTCATGGCTTCAGCTGTTGGGGGATGAGGGCAACGAGATATATCCTCATCAACCTGTTCACGGGTAATAGTGTTCATAAATTCAATAGTCTCAGGCTCAGGTGAGTCTTCAAGGTCCTCAATAAAAGGCATAGCGACTCTACCAACACTGGAAGCAAAAGCAACAATTTCAACACCAAAGGCCTCTTTTAAATACTTATCAGCAATAGCACCAGCGGCGACACGACCAATGGTCTCACGAGCAGAGGCTCTTCCACCACCAGAGGAAGCCTTTACACCATACTTTTTGAGATAGGTAAAATCAGCATGAGAGGGACGAGGATAAACATCAGTTTCTCCATAATCATGAGGGCGCTGATCCTGGTTTGGCACTTGGATACCAATGGGTGTGCCCAATGTAACACCAAACTCTGTACCGGACATAATGGTAACTTTATCTTTTTCATCTCGCTAATCAGGATTTTAACATCATGTCTATATGAATTATAGCTTTAAATACTTACAGGAGTAGTTAATTTATTCTGACCAGGTCTTCTACGAGTAAGTTGAGGCTGGATGTCACCTTCAGTAAGCTGCATTCCAGGAGGTACACCATCAATGATGGCTCCTACGCCCTTACAGTGGGATTCGCCAAAGGTAGTAACGCGGAAGATTTTGCCAAAGGAACTCATGAGTGTAAGAAATAGATGTTTAGATGAAAAAGAAAGACGAGAGAAATGCGTTTGGACCCGTCTTTTTGTCCTTTTTTCAACTTATTGTGTGACGATAAATTAAAGGTCACTTTTTTTAAATTTTGGGAAAAAATAGTTTTCATGTATTCCGGAAAATAGTGTCGCCGGCAAAGCAAGCTTTGCACTTGATCAACTAATGAAAATACAACATGTAGACATCATAATGTCATGAAAAATACTTGGTCAATCATTGAACTCAAAGTTACGCAGGTCCCCCCCCCCCACACCCTTACATTTAGTCTGATAATACGAATCAAACAAGATTCATCAATCTTTAAACAACTTTAAGCAACCAATGTTCTTTTTGGCCTAGTACAGCACTTTCCGGAATAAATGTATTTAATTTTTTTATATGTATAAAAATATATGTGATAACTATTGACAATGAAAAATAAAATGGAGAGGGGAGGGAACTTTTTTTTTAAGCCTTGATACCAAGGCTTTGTTTAACATCATTTACAACTTTGTTCTTTGAAGCATAAACACGATAGTAGCGCATCTGTTCTTGGATACCATCCAACGAATTTTGAATCAAAGGTAGCACATAAGCCTGAGTAAGTTGCATAATATTTGTTGCCTTTTGCATGGGAGGAACATCCGATTTCAAGACCTCAGTACGAACGATTTCATATTCATTTGTAGCAAAAGAAACTAAAGGATCAACAACGATATGTAAAGGAGCAGGGAAGTTTACAGGATGTTCCTTGATGTAGGCAGCAGCGGTATCTAGACGTTTAATCAAATCCATGGTCAATTCATGGATACGCTTATTGGCCTTTTCCTGGTAACCACCGCGAACAGAGATGACCATATCGTGGAGACGGGTGTAGGCGCCTGTGATGGATTGACTAGCGTCATGGAGTAAGTGATTGGTTTCGGCCAATCGGGAAATATCGGCCTTTGAATGTGGGATGGCTGATTGCAATCGGCACGCAATGCGCTCTCTGACCTCATTAGCAAGATTAACCAATCGTTTTGTCTCATCATCATCTTTAGTTTTCTTTTCACCATTGACCTGTTCTTGAGGAAACCATCGGTTGACAAAGTACTCAATATTATCGTTTGCATGGCTGACTGGTACAGACACAACAGTATTAATTCGGGTTTTTACACCCTGGTAAACATGTTTAGGTGTGGCTTTCACTTGAGCAACGATATCGTTTTCCATGACCACAGGGAATTTCTGTTCAATAGTGTCCAAGGATTGACATCCGAAACGATCGGCTTTTTCCAATTGATCCTTGTACTTGACCGCCAATGGAGTAGCCATTTCAGTAGCCTTATGGATGGTGCTTTGGACAGTTTCCAAAGCAAAGCGGCTGATGGAGGTCTTGCTTGCATAATCTTGAACAGTAGTAGTACCTTGTTGGATGATAGGGATAGAGCAAACACGAGCCCAGAATGAGCTCTTCATTGTCTTGTTTGCCTCATCAGCATCAACAACGCTTGCATCTATTCGTCACACACAGACACAAAAGATTAGCAAATAATATTCGTGTCTATTGTTTTCCTTTATCGACTTTCTTACCTGGAACAGTGGCCTCTCTTTCAAGTACTCCATTAGTTAGATTATCGGTAGGAATAGGTTCTGTCATGTTTAAAACTTCACCATCAGTAGTAACAACTTTACGTTTTTGTTTATTTTGTTTTTTGACCATTATATATAGACGGGAGAAAGGAATAAGAAAAGTGTAGACTTGTTTAGTTTTATTTATTCCTTCTGGGCGTTTTTTTTTTTTTAAGTGACGGTGATTGACATGTGAAAAAGAAAACTACGTATACTGTGTAAGCTGTTCCTTTTTTGGAAAGTGTAGAACTCGACTAAAAAAAGGGGGGGAGGCACGTGCAGAAGCACAAAGAATACAGGTTCTGTGCTTGATTAGATTCAAAGGTTGGCGCATTCAAAGGAAACTGATGTCAACGTTACAAAGTAAATAACAGGATAAGAGAAAAGGAGTGACAAACAAACATTTGCACAAATATGAAACCTTTGGGGATGAAATCACATGGCGTATTTTTTTTTAACTCTATCACGCTTTGTCATTAAAAAAAAATGTCTCTATTAGAATGATGTGTTCCTTCCCGAGAAAGTCTATTGATAAGGTGATAAACATGTTTTCGTGTTTTTTTTTTTCGCGAACATAAACGTGACTACAGCAACTGTTGTTATATAACATTAAAGCTAAGTGAAATAAAATTTCTACTGGTGGCCATATATATGAGCGTTTGTAGTATGTCTAGGTATGCTATTTCAAAAACAATACTCCCTTCCTCATGAAAGCGATGAAAATAAAAGCGAGAGAAGTAGAATAAAGAAAGTTAGGTTTTTTAGTTACATTGATGGTAGTTTTAAATGAAGATGGATTCAGCAAGTGTATTTTGTTATATAAAGATGATGATAAAAACAAAACAATATATATGTATAACGTCATAGAAAGGGGAAAGGACTGTGTAGAATTTCTATTGTAGTAAAGGATGAAAGGAAAACTGGGATAGATTTGGGACACGAAATATAAAGCAGTTACCTTAAATTTAAAGAGAGATGTGATAAGCATTTTAAGACAGGCGATGTCATATAACTTTAACAAAGTAAGCATTGCATTTTTTTAATTGGTAAATGTAGCCTTTTGATCATATTTCCAATTACCGATCACATCCATTGCCAGATTGGTATTAAAGGATGGCCCATACTCTGCTTGAAAGTTTTTAATTATTGCTGTATTTACACAAAGGTTCTTTGATTGTTGCTTAATATTTAAATGAGAGCTGACTTTCATTCGCTTCCGTTTATTCGAACAAAGTTGTCATACTTTAAAAGGTATCTATCTTTTCATAGTTTGAGCTATCTGTTCCAATCTTGGCTGAAAGTAGTGAAGTACGTTATTTATGAACCATAGTAAAACGAGTGAAAGAAAGAGGGAGAAGAAGATAAACAAGATATCCTTTTATTGTGCTTAAATAATGAATCATGTTCTTTTTTGATAAACAAATGAGAAAATAAAGCACGCTGCATAAAACAATCAAAGCATCGCTCACCTCCCTAGCATTGTTAGATACAACTACTTTTTTTTTTTGTAAATCAATAACACAATATATAAGGAGTATGTTCATTATATATCAATCAATGACGCAGGATTATTCTCATAATTGTATGAGATTGGCACTATTATAATATACCATTAGCATTATTGAAATGAATTCAAATATGTAAAAAGTGATTCCTTTTTTGAAGAAATTTGGGTTTAGATATTGCATTGACGTCACTCTAATTTAATTTGTAGTGAAAAATGTAGTGCATGTAACGATGTCCTTTTTACTTCTCTTCAGTAAGTAACTATCGCGCCACGAAAAAAAAAGCCGATTTCGGAGGAATGACTCTAACCGGATTATTTCTTGTGATAGTGAAAGGGACTCAATCAATTATGTACAGGGTCGTGAGAACGACACTTTTTTTTATCTATGCAAATAGAAGCGAAAAAATTGAAAGAGGACAAGTAAAAAAGAGGCTTTATTTGTATGTTCTATCTTTCTAAGCCAATTTTCTTTTTCTTTTTAATATAAAGATTAAAAAGTGAACCAGATATGGAGTTCTTTTTTGAGTGTAGATCTCGCTTACATTCTTATCTTATTGCCTCAACAAAACTTTGTTGGAGAACAGACGGTTTATTTATGTTCACCACAGTTTATGCGAGTTACCTAATATATTCACATTGGACTTTTGTT
>VCJE01002981.1:3329-42632 GCA_024140265.1 Backusella liffmaniae | reverse complement strand
AAAAAAAAAAAAAAAAAAAAAAAAAAAAAAAAAGATACCTCACTATCAGAGTATTGCAGGGTACTGAAACATTTTCACACAGCAAACTTATGGCTCTGAAAATTGGGAATCATTATCTAATCATGTCAAGACCAAGGACCCTGTTCAATGCAAAATGTACTGGATGGAAAACTTGGCTTTCCATAATGTATTTAAGGTAAGAAGGGAACTACATCATCTTATAATCATTTAATAAAGTATAGTAGAATACTGAACAGGATAAGCAAATTACCAATCCAGAGAGTAATGTTGATCACCAAGATTCTTCATTAAAATCTGAAAATCCAAACTCTGAGAACGCGCCACCAGAGGAGCCGTCTTTTGAATCTGAAGCCAACCAAGATGGCACAGATGAGTCATCAGAGATTGAAAAGGTAAAAAATAAAAAAATGAGTAGAAAAAGAATTAATGATGGTGTTATACATTAGATTGATCGTGATGCGATATCAGAGGATGAAAAAAATAATAATATGGAATGGTTTTTGGGAAGACAGGCAAAAACGCCAGAGAGATATATGCGAATTCGAAACCATATCTTGGACTGCTGGAAAAACGTTCGCCCTTATTATTTGACAAAAACTGCAGGTCGAAAAAACCTAAGTAATTGCGGTGATGTTAATGCGGTAGGACGAGTGCATGCATATCTCGAAAATATTGGCGCAATTAACGTCGGCTGTCCACAACAGCCTCCACGACCTGTCAAGAGAACATACAATGAAGACGGGTAACTGACTTTTTTTACATTTATATTTGATTCATTTATAGAACATCAAATAACTTTTTTTTTTTATAACTTCCAGGACCAGAAAAAAACCAAAGAAAGCTCCTGGTTATTATTGGTAATGTCACAAGTAATGTTGTGATAGCCTTGTATTTACGTTTATAATTTATTTTTTAGGACCGATGTTGACAGTGATGATGAAGCTAATTCATCCGGATATTTTAAAACTGAATTCCAAAGAAGTAACGATCATTTATGATTACTTATTAATCTATCTTTCTAGTCAACTTGTTATTAACTTATCAAATTAGATGGTAAAAGACCGAAACGCACAGTAAATAGACCTGAAACGTTTTACAGTGATGCCAATGACTTTGGGTTCAGTAATGATCCATTTAGACTCGTACCTGTTGGATACTATCCACACGAGAATAAAGCGCCTTTTTCCGTCGAAATCGATAGTGATGCCATGGTATGTAGCCGAAACCCATTACTTAGAGCTAAATCAAGACACTTATTTACATACAACATTGATACGCATTGTCTATTAATGTATAATTTATTTTACTTATATATAGCTTGTAATGGAATTCCATTCACACTTGGCATACACTGAAATCATTGGTTTGCTTGGAGGAACCTTTGAGACAAACGAGGAGGATGGAACACGAAAACTGAAAGTGGAATATGTATTTCCATGCCGTAGTACAAGTACTGGTACACAGGTAAAATAAAAAGTTGTTTTTTTCATGTTTGTTTGTTTATGTTAATTATTTTATTTAGTGTGAGATGGATCCCGTATCGGAAATGGCTGCAAGAGAAGTATTCGAAAAAAGAGGCTTAAATGTCGTAGGTTGGTATCATTCCCATCCTACTTTTGAACCAGATCCAAGTATCAGAGATATTGAGAACCAAGCCTCTTACCAGGTATTATTTATTAGGCCAAGTTGTTAAGTACTACGTCTTTTCTAACAAGAAAAAAAAAAAATAGGATTTATTCAGAGATGAAGTCTCAGGTGACGAACCTTTTATTGGAATTATTGTTACGCCATACAATTCAAAAATTGGAAGTGAACGATCACAATCCCAAACTATTCATATTAGCAAACGGTGGAACACAAACAAAGTCTATCGTAAGTAAACTCGTTTATCTTGTACATTGATTTTCTTACCCTTCTATTTTCCTGAAGGATTACCATTTGCATGCTTCCAGCAAATCAGACAGAGTAGTAAAGTTTCAGTGGAGATTTGGGACATCTTCCTTAATCTTTTAAAGGAATACAAAACTTATGAACAGTAAGTACCAGTTTGACTTGAGTAAGATATAGTACACATTCTAATTCCCCTATTATTTAATAAAGTAAAATAGATATGATGCTCTACTTTGGGCAGATGTCAAGACTGGATAAATTGATTCAGTCACTAAAGGCCCATCTTTTTATGGATCCTGAAAATAATGAGCTTTTCCTAAACGATGTTCGAAATATGGTACAAGATTACTTTATTGGTGATAAAAGTTTTGAGGATATTGATCAAAACAACACCTTTGCAATCAGCGAGCCTAATGAGACAACGGAAGGAATCATTGAATCCCTTTCCATCTAACCCTCTTTTTAACTTCTCTCTCACATCTTTGTTCCCTCTCAGTATATATATAATAGTATAAATAAATAAAAACTTATTTTCACTTTAAGAATTTGACTCTTCATATCTTGAAAAGCTATAATAGGCTGAAGACGCGAGTACAATGATCAATCCAGAAACATTCTATAATAAGTAAAGCACATGAATACATTAGTTAACCAATCATTCGTTGTCTTCTAAAAACCTACAAGAAATGAGATGCGATTGCCGAACAATAAGGCTACCAGTAATGCTTGGATTGCCGTTTTAGTCACTGCCAATACAATAAAAGTGACAGGTGATGTATATATTAGCACTAATACCATCAGTACATTTACACCCAATCCAATAACTGAAGTGATGATCTATAATAACCACGATATCAATATATGCAAATCTTCCGAATAAACTTATATTCTTACCATTTGTATCCAGAATCCTACTTCATCCCAGAACCAAACAGTTGAAAAGATTTCACTTATTTCACCAGATAGAAACGAGAATGGTATCAAAATAATTGCAGACATGATAAGGTTATATTGAATAAGGGTCCTATTACAATACAATTCAGTGAATAAGAATACACGTTTAAATACGATCCCTTTTCTAACCAGAAAACTTACCAATAATCATTCTTTAAAGCAAGTAATGATCTTTTCATGTAAATACCATACAATGCAAATATAGCAGGCCATGAAATAGCGTAAAATACACCAGCTAGCGAGAAATTAAGATATCCTAGTGATGAAACCAAGGTACCAAATACCATCAAACTACAAGTTGTGATAATTCGTTGACGGTTGACCGTTCGCATCATTAAATAGGAGAATAATAGTGAATAGAATAATGCTAGCGAATTAGAAAAATGATATGCGTTTACTTCAATATACTGTAAAAATAAGGGGTTGAATATCAATACGCAAATGTATACAATCGTTAAGGGTGCAACGAGGTTGGCCACTGAAGCATTCCATCTCATCACTGGAATCCTCATATTTGGTGATCGTCTTGAAATGAATAAAGTTGCTAATTACATCAATACACGTATATAAAAGGAGAGAAAAACAGACATTGATCTTTTACTTACAAAGGCTTTACTCTGCTCCATATTGTGATTAGAATAAATGCGATTATTGATTGAAATAAAACAGTGAATAAAGGATAAGGGAATTTGTATTCTGAAAAGGTGTAAAGGGTTTTATTAAGCAGGGTGGCAAAGAGAGAAAAGACAATATAGGAAATAACCACAACTGAGGTCATCTTTTGATGGTTCAGCATAAAGGCACCCCTTGATAGGGCTGGTAAGGGCAAATTTCCCGCCCTGCTTGACATATGGCTTTTTTTTTTTCAAATTAAAATTACAAGTAAAAAACAAAAATAACTGGAATAGCAATTTATTGTATAAATATTTCAGCAACTGAGCCTGAAATCCGCATTTTGTTTAAACACATATATTTATATGACCAGCATATTCTAAAGGCAAGAGCCTTCATTAATATTAAAGTAAGTAAGGTGATCAGCGATGCTAGTGAAGGGTACGATTGAATTACTACAGTCACTAATTTCAATAGTAGGTGTACAAATCACTATAGAATCAAGTTAATATCTAACGCTCTTGGTGCTTCCCTTTTACTTACAAACATTATCCGGATCCTTATGAATCCAAGATTCAACGCCTGGATGAAGGAAACCAAAAGCCTGAGGAGGGAGATGTGGGACAACTATAGATATATTCAATATAACTGTAATAAACTAAATTCGATAGGTCCAACTTACTATCTCTCTTGTGAACTGTGCGATGGAAAGGAATACCAGTTCCTTCAACGTAGTATGCAAAGGTTGGATTACCAACGCGAGGGCCGCCTTTATATATTTAAATTTTTAATTAAATTAGATATTTATAAAATATAAATGAATATCTATAAACTTACCAACAGTGTAAATGCTCAAATTTTTAGGACCAAGTCTTTTTTCGCGCTGGAACAAGTCCAAACCAGCAAGTAAAGCTTGCGCTCCTCCAAGAGAATGTCTAAATATAAAATGTAACAAATGAAAGGTTAGGTCCATAGCAATAGTTATATACAAATATATAAAGAATATATACCCTGTCACAATAACTTTGTAGGATGGATTAGCAGTAAGTTGATCTTGGATAATAGGAAAGTAAGATTTTACAACGTCATTATAGGAGTTTAGGAAACCTAGAAGCAAATTCAGTTATGTTAAATGAGATATATAGTAATATCTATTTTTTCTCTGAAAAATACCAGTGTGAACTTTAGCGCCTTTTACAGGTGAGTAGTCAGTAAGTATAAATTGAATATCCTGTTCAATAAACACTAGTTAATAATGGTATACGAAAAAAATAAAAAATAACGTCTGTGTACTTACAACAATGGCACTCCTGATAGAATTGGTTCCACGGAATACCAAATAGATTGCTTTATCTTTGTCGCTTCTAAGTACAAACCCATTCGTATCACTAATCAAAGAGCTAAATGTCTTGAGAAGTTTTCCATCAGGAACAGAAGTTAAGCAATGTTTACAGTCCCAATTATTCGAAGGCACAACGCTTCTGCAGTACGCAGTTGAAGCAATCTCTGCATATTTCTTGAATGTAGCGACTTGAGCAGTTGTGGCAGTTACAGACACACTGGAAGTAGCAAGTGGTGGTACAGTTTCTGGTAGGTCCAGTGTCATCCCACCGACGGTTTCAACTTCACGTTTAGACTTGTCACTGCCCTTTTGATGCTTTTTCATCCATTGATTATTCTTTTCAATAATATCTGCCTCTGTAGAGACATTTACAGGGCGATGAATATCACCAGGGATGGTACAGCGGCTCTTCAGAATTGGAGGCAAGACAACAGAGCCATCTATGGTTGAATTTCCGTGGACCACTTCAAATTTTCCGGGAGCAGCAATGACATTAACTGATAATGAAGAGACCAAAATGGCGACCGTAACTATGTTTGATTTTGAGAAAAAAAGAACCATTTTTATCCTGCAGTTATCGGATTTGAAAGAAAACGAGCGTGATGTGAACTGGTAAGGAAAAGACTTTTTTCAAAATGATCTGGCTATTTATATAGCTTTTCTCCTATGAGTGAAATCAGTTGAAATTTTTGATCTGGTTTTCCTAACGTTCGTTCATAGATGAAAATAGTATTCGTGCGTTGTACTTGTATCTGAGCAACTTATCGCTCAATCGAAATACACATGTGTAGTTCTCATATTGCTCTTCTTCATGCAAAGATATATAGGTTTGTGAGATGGTTTGCCTAATTTGAACAACACTGATAGTGTACTACAGTACTTAAATAATCATTTTGGTAAAAATAGTATAAACTATGGAGAAAATATACTTTTACTTTAAAAATTGTCTATCAGACTAAGATTATACTCTTCGCATCTATAGCAAAAATTATATCTCGAATTCAATTAAAAATGATATACAGCTATCCTTTTTTTTTAATGTTAAATTATATCAAGGTTTTATATCCGAACCCGCTTTTAAGTTACTGGTAACTGCATTCATTTTATTTTTTATTTTCTCAAAGGGAACGCGTTTTTTAATTATCTTTACCGGGAAAAAGCAGTATAAAAATGAAGTTTGTGTAATGTGAGAATATAAATGATTCTTTTCATTACTGTTGTGAAACGATCAATTGTAACATAATGAGGTTGTCTTCTGCATGTGAAGTATTTTATATAATGTAGTAGTATAGAATAATCTCAGCAAGGCTTTACCCAATGGTTAACCAGAAAATTTTATACATAACAGTAATAATAGGGCTTTTAAACTAAAAATATCATAACATATGTTAAATGGTGTAATAACTATATACTATTTTTTTCAAGAAAATAAGAAAAGGGAGGAAAAATATTTTGAGTAATAAAATAAGAATAATTGAAAAAACTATAGATAATTGTTGAGAAAAATAACAGTAATTGGATCAAGATAACCAATGTAGTAGATTCAAAGCAAACAAGCATATTGTAGATACCAAAAATTGGATAAAGCATAGTGTAAAGATCAGAATAAAAAATAAAATTAGAAATCCATTTCATAACATTAGTATTAATTATAAAACTTACAACCTTGGCAAGCTTATGGAATTAGCCGGCAATAGCCAGCCAGATGTTCTTCACACAGGTGCTTTTCAATATCATTTAATGGAATTGATGCTAAGTAAGGTTCATTTCGACACTTAAACATACTTCCCTTGTTTCATTATATATTGGGTTATAGTATGGTATAAATAATTCTCTGTGTTCAAAATATATTCTCAACAGCCTTTTCTCAGTAATTATTCTCCACTTTCTCATTTTCTTGCAAAAGACAGTACATCAAACTATTGATTTAAAAAAAAAAATCTCCACTGTTAGCAGTAGTATGGATTTTAAAAAATTAAATTGTTAACAAAGTAATGGCTATGAGTTAAATATTATGCTAAAGGAAAAAAAGAAATAAAAAAAATAAGGTTATTTTTATCATTCAATAGTTCCCCAAATAATCGATGATGTGGCCTACTTCTAAACATGAACCATATATCATTTGCAATACCAACAGCTTCACCGTATGTAATAATCGTAAAACCCATTATTTGATCGCTACCAAGAGTGCTATTGCGATATCTTTTAGAACCGCTACTTTGATTGCTGATAAGTGGCCCATGTAAGTTATTAAGAAAAATAAACGAAGAAAAGAAATATATTTGTTTTTTTTTTCTATTCCTGCCCTGAGTCACTTCTTTTTTTTTCAATTTTCGTGCGAAATATATTATCCCTGTATGCTATACAACCGTATCTGTTTCTTTTATGATAGTGGATTTATTTTTCTAAAAAAACCGATGGTTAAGGCCAGAAAACACAGAAAAAATCTTCGGATATCTAACTTAATTTGTTTCTATAACGATGTTTTATTGAAAGAATATATAGGGTTTTATTATATAGTCTTAGTCTTTTTCTAATATTCAGTAATAGGAAGTATAGTTTACTTGGTTAATAAAACCAGGAAACATATATGAACATTTGTTTTTATTTCTAGAGGAGATTCTAAGAATCCAATAACGAGAGCATTGCTCTTAAGACCTGAATCATCTGTCAGACATAGTAATTTGTTTGAATTACAGAATATCACTTTGCTAATGTTACTAAGATACTTCGAAAATAATAAATTCAAATCATAGTACATATGACTTTAGTAAAAGTTTTCAATCCAAATCTCCCAACAGAGTTTAGTTTAAACAATCTAATAGTAGGCATGTGCTGTGTTATTCTACCATTTCTAAAGTGCATTATTAGCCTAAGCTATATAAAAAAGCATACATATTGTAAATGCGATTAAACCAAAATCAAAGTAGTTTATAATAGAAAATTTTGCAATAATTGATTGATGACTGACAGTTAATCACATTCATAATCTTAAACAGATATATGTATAAAAAAAAAACTATGCATCTCTTTAATGATTAGCTATGCTTTCATATCATGTGTATGAATTATGCTTACGCAACTCTACAATATTAAAAGATAGACATACCGCTATTGTATTATTTGTTCCAAACTTTTAGAGTAAGCTATTTTGGCAACTTCATTGTATCCATTATAAAAAAAGGATAAATAATCAACATACTATTATTTAGGCAGTTTAACACCTAAATACAAAAAGCATACAACTGTTTTGTGAGACAAAAAAAAACTAGCAGTTTTATGCATTAAGTAGGTTTTGGAACGCCTGCGTTGTCATACATCTTAAGCTGTCATTTCAGAGAAAACTCTAAAATAATAGGAAGCAGTACTATCATAGCTTTTATCATGATTTACGATTTACTCGTAGAGCAGGTCTTTAGCCGCTTTTTTTTTTTATTAATTAATATTATTAAAATGTGATAGATTAGAAAAGGTACATAGTATTAGAGTCTTATTAGGTTATAAGGAAATACAAAGCGGATTGATTTACCAACCCTGAGCAAAAGCTAAACCACCAATTGCCAGAGTTACACCATAGAAGATGAGATTATAAACAAGACGGACGAAATGATGTTTGTATCCAACCTCAGTGAAAGCACTCAATGCAGTAAATCCAAAGAAACTATTAAATAACAGTAAGTATTTTCTATTGTTCAATCCAGTAAAAACAAAAGTACTTACATCCATGACAAAATCATGACAGCGCGCGTAGCACCTGCACCCAAAGTATTTAATACTAGAGCAGACAACAACAACAATGTGTTCTCAAACAAAACTTCATGAGCTCTTGCTAAACGGTCAGAGAAAGAGTGAACACCACCCTTCCATTTACTTGTCTTTGTGGCACTTGCTTCAGGGTCTTCTTCAGTGATAGCAGGTGTAGCTTTATTGGTATCATGTCCAAAGGCATGGCGGACAAAGTAAGTCAAGCCCCAGAGTACCCAGAGTGCGAAGAAGGCAATCCAGGAAGAACGAACATAGTGGTCAGAGACGAAAAGGCTAACGTTTTGGGGATCCATTGTTGAAATAATAGAAGAGTAAAGAAGTAAAATTCGAAATTATTTGAAGCTTTCAGCTCCTTTATATATTAATTCAAAATATGCGACTGTTACAAAATTAAGCGGCTGTGCTAAACTGTCATAAACTTTTTCAAAAAAAAAAAAGAGGTAAGAAAGTAAAGCAAAACAAACAAAACTGTAGTGATCATTGGACGAATAACAACAACAACAAAAGCAGTGTCCTGTAATTTTCTTCCTTTTATTTTTTGTGCTTCTGGATGTTTTTAAACTGAAGACCAAGCTGCATATCACTACCCACCTGATACAAAGTCAAAAAGCAACAACAGAAACACAGCAGCAAATAAAAATAAAAATAAAAACAAATGATTGCTTCGACAATAGTCTGAAAATCGAGAAATCTATTTTTCCGGTTATCAACATACTCGCTGAGTCGAAAGTTAAGGTTTCGTTATACAAAGAAATAACTTATTTTGGTCAAATTCATTTATGCGTGAAATTCTCCCAAAGTAACAACCAATTGATTGGTTAAATTAGCTGGTTAGTTTTTTGAATCGTTATTGCGCCTTCGACCTTGCATAATAAAAAAACGAAGTGATACTCTTCACTTTGACAACAAGAAAGTTGCAAAGGAAAATGGCGGGGATACAAAATACGAGAAGAGGAATTTTTTTTTTTGTATAAAGAATGGAAAAGATAAGGAATAGGAGACTTTATTAAGTTTCTCTTTATTACAAATAACAGTATGCCCTTTTTCAAAGAAGAAGCTTTTCGTGAGTTTGCTAAAGAGTTTAAAAACCAGAAAGAACCTGGAGGTGACTGGGAGTTTTATGTAAAAACCGGTGACTTTTCTATTTACCGTCGCCCTGCTCTTGAGCGTAATCCGAATCTTTTTCAGTATCGTTCCATTGGTGAATGGCGCAATGTCAAACCAGAAACACTTGCCAATGTCTATCTTGATCTGAATTTTAGAAAGAAATGGGACAAAAACATGGCCTCTCATACAGCATTCTCTTTTAAGGAAGATAAGGAAGAAACTAATGGTAGTCATTTTGAAATGAAATACCCTTGGCCAATGTCAAACCGAGATTATGCCTATACTATTGAAAAAAGGGTGGTAAAGGATGAAGATGGAGAATATCAAGTGATTTTAGGTGAATCCTTGCCTCCTGCCAGTTTCCCTGGGCGAAAAGGAGTGATTCGAATTGACACTTATATGCAAAATATATGCATCGCTCCTAGTGAAGACGGTGAAGGTTGCAAAGTGTTTATGGATTACTTTGATGATCCAAAGGTAAGAAAAAAAAAGGGATGTAAAAATAGCAAATTTGTCTTAGTTGATATGCATTTTAAATAAATAGGGAAGTATACCCAAGCAGGTGATTAACTGGGCTGCAAAGAGTGGTGTACCCACATTTATTAATAATCTTAAGGAGGCTTGTCTTCGATATCAAAAGGAACATCTTAGTAGCGAGCCATTAGATAGTAGTAACTCTATGGACATATAATATCACTTTCAATTAAGGAAAATGTTACGTTGTTCCCACGGGAAGACAGAAACCATTAATTACTACCTCTGGTGATTTGGTTTTTCTTAAAGATAGATCATTGGTATATAAATTAAACTGTAAAGTTTTTCTTTTTTTATAAAGTTATAAGACGAAGATTTTTAAAGCAGTCATACTTTAACATCTTTGGGTTGCTTTTTCGTTTTGCTGACAAACCTGCAAGTATTAAGTGTTTTGTGTTACTCAATGGGTTTATCATAAATACTTGCTTGCTTTTCACTCAGCTTGTCATTTAGAAATTGTTTATTTACCTTTTTTTCTCTATCGTAAATTAAATATCAACAAAATGACTGCTGATCGTAAGATTTGTATGATTCCAGGTAATTGTTTTGTTTTGTAACATATTTAATATATATTATAAATTTACTCACCATTCAAATATATGCATTACCCGATACACAGGACCCATTGAGTTCCATGAGGATGTCCTCGCTGCTATGGGAACACCTGCAACCTCTCACGTTGATCCTAATTTTGTTCCTGTCTTTGGTGAAGCAATTGAAATGGTTCGCAAAGTTGTCTTATCTGAATCTGCACAGCCATTCATCGTCTCCGGTTCTGGTACCCTTGGTTGGGATATGATGGTTAACATCATTGAACAAGGTGATGAAGTACTCCTTCTTAACACTGGTTACTTTGGATCTCACTTTGCTATCTGGTAATTGGCAAACAATATTTTATTATAAATTGTATATTAATACTTATTTGTTTTTAAATATTAGTCTTGAAACATACGGTGCCAAAGTAACACAACTTGGTGCCGAGGTTGGTTCTCGTCCCAGCCAGCAAGCTATCAAAGAAGCTGTCTCAAACACAAAGTTCAAGTTCGTTTGTGTAACACACGTCGACACATCGTAAGCATTGATTTTTTTTAGAGATATAAAACTCCTTGTTAACATCTTCACAGTACTGGTGTTTTGTCCGACATTAAGGCTGTTGCCCAAACTGTCAAGTCTGTCTCTCCTGATACTCTTGTCGTTGTCGATGGTGTCTGCTCCGTTGGTTCTGAAGAAATTCGTTTCGATGAATGGAACTTGGATATTGTCATTACCGGTTCTCAGAAGGGTCTTGGTGTCCCCCCTGGTCTTTCTATCGTTATTGCTAGTCAAAAGGCACTTCAGGTAGCCCAGAACAGAGCTACCCCTGTTCCCTCTTACTACTCTAACTGGAACAAGTGGCTCCCTAGTAAGTACATGATGCTTTAAATTTCTAACAGCAATATAGATACTAATTGGTTGTTTTTTTTTTAACAAAAAAAAAGTCATGCAAGCATATGAGGCTCGCAAGCCCGCTTATTTTGCTACACCTGCCGTCCAACTTATCTATGCACTCCATGCATCCTTGACAAAGATCACCAGCCAGTCTATTGAAGTTAGATTTCAGAAACACCGTGAAGTTGCTTCTCAATTCAGACAAACTGTTAAGAGCTGGGGTCTCCGTCAAGTTGCCCAAAGCGAAGAATGCTCTGCAAATGGCATGACCGCTATCTGGTTACCTGAAGGTGTTGAAGTTGCCAAGCTTGTCGGTGGTCTCGCTGGTAAGGGTGTCCAGATTGCTGGTGGTATTCTTAAGGAATGTGCCACTAAATACTTCAGAATTGGGTAAGTGAATTAAGGTACAATCATATCAATCAAGCTTGCTAAAAAAAACGTATAGTCACATGGGTATCTCCGTTATGGAAGATGAACGTGGTCACATCAAGAAGGTTGAGAATGCCTTGTCAAACTCTTTACAAGAATTGGGTTATAAAAGTGCTTGACTGACCCAAACATACGCAACTCCCTCTGTTGCGAGATTATAAATATACTGAATGAAAATAAAATAAAGATATAAATATGAACATTTACCCATTTAATCTTCTCTCTGATGATATTTCATTGTTTATTCTTCCATACATTTTTTGATTAAACGGCCCTAATATAATTAACTTTCGTTATTTCGCTAACTCACTACTGTGGGTCCCCACTTGCTATATGGAGCTTTAGTATATATAAAAAATGTTCACATAAAAATAGGAGCAACAAGTGCGCGCTCTTTTTCCTCAATTATTATTACCGAAATGTATCATATGCTCATTCTTTTATTCTCTATTTCTCTATTTCTCTTATTCTAGATTATTGTATTTTTCCACCTTCAAATACTTTATCATGTTGCGTATTGTCTTTTTCAAGAAAATGAGAATAAAAGCCAAATTAATGAGAAAAGGCTGTTGAGAATATATTTTGAAAACAGAGGATTATTTATACCATACTATAACCCAATATATAATGAAACAAGGGAAGTATGTTTAAGTGTCGAAATGAACCTTACTTAGCATCAATTCCATTAAATGATATTGAAAAGCACCTGTGTGAAGAACATCTGGCTGGCTATTGCCGGCTAATTCCATAAGCTTGCCAAGGTCGTAAGTTTTATAACTAATATCAATGTTATGTAACGGATTGCTTATTTTATTACTTATCAATTTGTAGTTTTTTCTTATTTTCTTAAAAAAAAACCAGCAGAAGCTAATTAATAAATATGTCGCTTAGGAATAGTCTATAGCTAACAGGGAGAATAATCAAATCAATGAAGATCCGGAGACTGACTGATGCCGGGTCCTTTTCCGGCTCGGATCATGCATCGGACCGTGGCTTAGGTCACGTGATATAAAATGATTTATTTAAGTGCATTTTTAATTTAGAACGAAATGCTTTCGTGGCGTAGTTGGTTATCGCGTCTGCTTTACACGCAGAAGGTCCTCGGTTCGAACCCGAGCGAAAGCATTTTTATTAACATTGCTGATGGACTCGATATTACCAATTTATTTTTGAAGTTATTGCTAGGCTTTTAGAGATTCTGTATGGTTCGCAGTGAGCACCAATACTTTGAAGTATTATTACTGCAGATTTCTTATACAAAAGATAGACTTTTTATACAAGAATAAAGAAATGAAGATATAAAATAAGAAGAATAAGAATAGTGAATAACGCAGAATTACAGAGTTGAATAACAGTGTAAGACTCAATACCACTAAACAATATAGTTATAAGAACAAATAAGAATGCCAGCATTTTGATGACTAAGAATATATATATGTGATTGATCAAACGAAGTTAGGTTTTTATTGAAGAAAATATTCGTGGTATTTGTAATAAATCAAGTATATAGATTATTATTGCAAAATATAAAATTTCGTGATCTTAATAAGTAAAGAAATTTTAATTACTCAAAAGAAATAGCTTAGTAGTAAAGATAAATTCTTTTATTTCAGCATACTTTGAGTATGAAAGACCGATACTATTTTTCACAACTAATATGTTTACTTTGTTAGTATGATTTTTTTTTATCTTGAATTATTCCCTCTTTAAATTATCAAGTCGAGCAATAAGATCCTTCCCCAAAGTATATGTAATTGCTCCAGGAATAACTATCCATAGACCATTTGGAATCTAAACAGCTAGTTTAGACTCTTTCAATGATAGGCTATTGGATTCCCTTACCACCCATAATAAAAGCATATCCTTAATCGAATTATGACCAGTGTGTGCCATACCTGAAAAAGCCTCCACTAGCCAATAAAGAATTGTTTTAGCAGTTGTCATAAGTGCCGAAGAAAAGCCAACTAGATTTGCTTGTCCGATAGTAACAGTATTGTCACTTAATAACTTTAAATAGTAAAAGTTCATAAATGTTTCAACAACATTTAAAGCAGCTGAATAATGCGGTTAAATGGAATGGGTTTAGTATGCTATTTAGCAGTATGAAATTACCTTGAGCACTAGTAAAACCATCTTTGATCTCATATGCAGGTAGACCATAAAAATGGTCAATCTATAAATATGATGACTTTAATAACATATAAATTGATAATTTGGAGTCAAGCTATACCTTTCCATAGAGGTTATAAGGTCTCCAAAGGAAATTTAGTGGCCCTCCCTCCATACTATACGGTCTAAAAACAGAAATAAAAACAGAAATATAGTGTTTGTATGATGTAAATTTTTAGAGTTATCATACCGGAGAAGACAATAACTGAAATCCTAATCGTAATCACAATTAGATCCCCATGTCTAGCGTAATATTATGGCTCATTTAATTACCCAAACAACCACAATGGAGCTGATTAGAAACCAATATTTTATCCATGATTGTGTTGACTCTTGAGTAGTTTTCGTGAGCATGTTTAAAAGGTGAATTTAGAAGAAAGAAAAGAAGACAAAATAAAAGAAAATCCAATAAAACTAAAATATACCAATTGGCTAAGTACAAACTACCAAAAATAGAGTATATAACTCCACTTTGGTTCTGTGCATCTGACTATTATAAAGCTGAACCAAACTTCTTGAAAAGTAAATACCAAATGATTTTTTTCATTGCTTTGTATCATTCGATATGAAAATGTTATCAGAATTCTTAAGCAAATATAATGATGTTTTAAGAAATGTGTACTACCCATAGCTTTGCTTTTCCCATACCATTGGGGATTGGAGATATGATTCATTACTTCTTTTCGTTAAACAAAGTAATAGGTAACATTTTTTATTTAACCTTTTTATATAGTTATAAATATGCTTAATAGATAATATTAATAAACTGTGGAGGTAAAATTAATACGGTTAACTATGTACAAAGCAGAACTTTAATTTTCCATACAGTAGAAAAAATCTATTCATAAACACATATCGGTTTGCAATTTTTTTGGAGTATATATATATTAAATTCCTGCACACGCGAACATTTTTCTCTGGGTTTAACCGGGTCATCTGGTTGTTTAGTTGTGTACAATAAAAAATAAGGTATCAAGGAGTATCACAAATTCTACAGCTTGAATTAACATCAGGACGTCACATTGTTATACAGTTTATAAAAAAAAAATTAGAGCAGAAGTTTTTTTATTACTATTTTAAAGATATATATAAGCGATTGAATGCATTTCCGTTATTGGTCTAGAAAATGATAGAGACAAGTGGATAATAATGTTTCTTAATTCTTCAATACATATCTAAATCTTGGTTTTCCGTCTCTAAATCCTTGGAGAGCATCGTTTACTTTATCCATTGGGAAAGTTTCGACCCAAGCTTCAATTTTCTTTTCGCTTGCTAATTTGAGCATATCTTCAGCTTCTTCGGGTGAGCCTGCAGCACTGCCAGCAAAAGCAACTTGGTTACGAATAAAAGCAGACAATGGGACTTCAGGGAAATTCCAGGCAGGATGTGACACATTTATAAATACACCATCGGCTTTTATGGTTGGAAGATAATCCTCCCCTGCAAAAGTGATTGTTAGACATGAGTCAGTTTATATATTCCTACTTACGAACTTACATTTAAAGTCTTGACCGCACCCTGTGCATAAGATATGGGTGAAAGATTTCGCTCGCTTTTTGAGTTCATCTTTCTTATGAGTACTTATGTATTCATCAGCACCAAGTTGAAGAGCAACATCACGTTTTTTTTCATTGTGTGAGATGGCAACAACACGAGCTCCAAGTGCCTTTGCAAATAATACGCCAAAATGTCCAAGTCCACCAATACCCATTACACCAACAATACTACCTGGCCCAACACCCCAACGCTTCAAGGGAGCATAACTGGTGATACCACCACAAAGCATAGTACAGGCATTTTCATTTGTGATATTATCAGGAATCTTTACTACAAAGAGTTTGTTGCCTCTAAATCAATTTTAGAAAAAGCCTACTTTAATACTAGATAAAAGAAATACCTCCATATATCTGCATAACCACCATATGTCTTGTCACCATTACAATATCTAGAATTATATGTAGTTATGATGCCTTTGGCACAAACATTCGGTTTGCCATTTCTACACGATTCGCATTCACCACAAGCATAACAAATAGGTCCAACTCCAGCTCTATCACCGACCTTGACCTTTGTTACATTTTGACCCACTTTTGTGACTATTCCAGCGATTTCATGGCCAACAACACAAGGGTAGATTGTTGGACCCCAGTTGCTATCTAATGTATGGATATCTGAACCACAAATACCGCTGTCAGTGATTTGAATCTCAATATCATCTTCATCCCAGGTTTTCAAAGGAAGCTCCACATGCTTAAGGGGTTCATCTATATATACGTAATCATTTATTAGCCATATCTTTCTCCGTCGTTTTTTTGAAAGTAAAACCTTTGCCATAGCAAGCCCATCCATGAAGTTTATCAGTCATTTTTATTTTATCTTACTTTATTTACTATAAATGAGACTAGAGCTAAGTACAGGAGGCTTTCAAGTTTTTATATAAAAAGTTGCATTATTTTTACCGATTTAAATTTCCTTTCTTTGATACGATATACGCGTAACCCCCTCAATTTGGAAATGCCTTATTCAATCTCAGAAATTAGTTCGGTGCTTTGACATTTACGGAATGGTGATATAATGATATAAACTCTATAAATATTTATAATAGATTGAATCTGAGAGATCTACAGTACATGTAGTTGGCATTATATAGAACTAGATAGTATATAAAATTGTTTTTTCAAGAAGAAAAAACCATTTAATAAGACAGAGCTTAGGAGGCGCCTTTGAAATTTAAGGTTAGCATGGGAACCGTCTCACCCTGTTATTACCCCGACTGCCTATCTATCATTTTATCCAAAAGAAGAAGCCGATGATGAATGCTATTGACTTTTTTATATGTGCATCAATGGATCAAAAAGCCGTGGTATTTATTCTCTTACTAATCATAAAAAGACCATTTTTATAATGTTATACCTTTATGACAGGCCAAATGCAATGGATGTCAGTAAAGCGATTTTAAATCATTGTGGAATGCATCACTATCTACATTTTAATGTTAAAAGTGAACATTTTTTAAGCTCCAACGTGATAATCACGAACTCGAAGGGTAACTCTAGTTTGTTACTACTATTATACATTTAGAAATATAATCAATTTTTAAATTCTAAGTACATTTCTCCTGCTTAAAACACAGTGGGTAAGATAAGTTGATATCCTCGTAGTATTTATGATCTAAAATATCTTATATTTTTAATAATGTTTTAGAGTGCTTATATCGCAAAACAGCTGATTTTTATTTACAAAATATTTATATACAGTATGCATATCAAATTGGAGGATGCGCCCATTTATTGATTACTGTTACCATTGGAACTCTTTCCAGACATAGCATTGGAGATACCATCAACAGCACCTTGAATCTTATCACTAACATTCTGAGCCATATCAGAAGCAGAGTTCATCATACCTTGGGCTTGTCCGGAAGTGTTTTGGGCAGATCCTTCAGACTTAAGGCTAGTGTCATTCATCATATTTCCAGCAGTCTCCTTGGCGCTGCCCATAGCCTTGTCATATTGTTCATTAGCTTTGTCTGACCAGTTTGACATTTTTATTTTACTTGTAAATTTCCAAAAATTACTTGTATAAGTATTCGAATAATTGCTAGTGCTTCTACTCTATTTATACAAGAATTAATAACTAAAACCCCTACTAGGAAAATGCATAGTAGTTTACCATTTATGACTTCCGACTACATAAATTATGCAGGCTGAGGACATATATTAGTTGAATGATTACACAAAATTTTTACAGAATACATTTGGAACCTTTTTTGAAGTGAAACCCATCAAGCTACTACCTCGGACCATTTTAATACTATGAACTAATACCTTCATATCTATGGTATCCCATCAATAAAGAACTATATGTAAATAGAATAAAGTATACACCTAAAAACAAGCAGCTATTCTTTTTCTATCTAATGACATTTATATTTTATTCATTTTGTTTAAAAGCATACTTATTATGATGGTTTTGCATGTGATACATAATGATCCAAAATAAAATGATACAAGGTGACGAATATTGCATAATAATACGATGTAGTTTTGCTTTATTACCAAATGTAAATATTGTGTTATTGTTTAGTATGTTGATTTTTACGTATATATTATTAATAAAGGGTAAAAGGTCGCAGAAATGCGCTTGATTATAATGTTTATTTGACGCCATGTAAATGCAATTGTTTTAAAATAAGACCTTACTTCTAACTGAATCACTCGATTATTTGACAAAGCGGTTTTCGAATTTGGTTCATGTAAATGATGTTTGAAGTGCTTTTCAATTGAAAAATAGTAGCTGGTAGTCTTTTAACAAGCAAAGAAAGAAAATATCTATTGTGTAGTGGCATAGCAGGGATATACAATAGAACCTGCTATCTGGAAACACGGGTATGGATTGAAATACTGTTTTCAGTTTCCAAAGCAATATATTCAATAAGTTCAACATATTCGATGAGATGTGCAGCCTTTTCACCAAAATGGTGTTTCCGATCGAGCCAAGTAACCATGTCCTGTGTTTCCAAATGCTTCGCCCTCTCACTGACAACTCATTGATATGAATTTTCCTTCGATATCACATCAAGGTTTTATACTCGTACTTTGTCCCTTTTACATATTTACACAATTTATTCCGTCCCTCTGTTCAATCAATAGAATTTTCCTGTTAAAAAATGTTAATGTTTTGTATGCTCGCCACGGTTATCGGTTACAGCCTGGCAGCGGCGGGACATAATGATGAACCGTGCTCACAGAAAAAGCTTGAAGAAAAGTAGTATTCGGAATAATAAACCAGTAATACACGATTCTGTGTGCAATAGAGTATTTCCCATTGGCTTTTAAGGCAACTAATTGGAAAAGATGCACACATGATGTTTTTGAACCAAGGTCTAGCCATTCTATTATTTAAGAACACATTGTGTCGTACACTGTTTCAAATTTGGTAATTTTCAAGTTACGATATAAAAGGAAAAAATTTGTTTTCTGAATCTTCAATTTCTCATCTGATTTCGCAAAACCTTTCCCCCAGACGCCCGCCGCAGACCAACAGCGTAGCGTCTGAATCATAAGCGAATGTCCAAAAAAAAAATACCTGGAGCTTGCGGAGGGCGTCACTTTTTTTACCGTAGTCGGCGGTTCAAGTTGACAAAGGCTTGTTTATATAAAAATCATATTGTTCCACTTGGAATAGATTTCACTAAATCAAGGTAAAAACCGGATGAAATGCTGATTTCAAACCATGAATTTTGAATGGATTTTTTTTAGTATTATGTGTAGTACTGGTAAAAGCAATTTTCAAATATGTACTACCATTGCTATAGTCGGATATAAAAATGAATTGGTAAAAACAAACAGTTGTCATTTCCGTTGCCCTGATTGCTTTCCTCTTTCTGCCACATGCTTTTGTGGCGCAAATAGATGTATATATATAATCTAATTAGGGGCATCATAATGGAGTATGATGGTTTGAAAAGTAATGAATCTGATATAAAGGTATAATGAATATCTGAAATATTGCGTTACTATTATACAGAAAATTAATACTTTGTTCACCAAAAATTATACTTTCTGAGATTTGTAAATGTATACATTTAACAAAAACAAATTAGCAAAGGAGAGGTATGTGAGCGACAAAGATTAGGACCTTATGGTTGGAAATTGCTATCGTGGGAATATCAGTTACAAATTAAAAGGCATCATGAATATTACAACGATTATTTTGAGAAGATATTCTGAACTTAGTTTTCTATTTTGATTCCGTTTGATTATTATATTCATGTGCTATTTGGATTAATGTAACATTTTATTTTTTTCTACAATTCAAGCTATATTACTAGGGTGATTGGAGTTTGCTTTACTCAATACTGAAAATATCTCAAAACTATTGTATTTGTATTTCAAGTAAATATCAGTGCATAGATGAGTAAATTTGAGTGTTGTACATGATTTTCCAGAATAGTATCCCCAAAGTTTATTAGAAATACATATCAACAATCTCTAAATCAGTGTTTGTTATGACCCCATCTGAGAGAGAAACCTTATTTTTGTACAACGTTGAAATCCGATTTAATGAACAATTGGATTCCTTTCAACTTCATGCTCGTTGTCTTGATCTACATTTATACATAGATTACTACTAAACCCATTATCAAAAAGAAGTAAAAAAGGGCATTATTTTTGAAAAAAAAATAGAAAGCTTGTATATAGTACTGAAATGTCAAATTCTCGAAGATCATTAGAATCTGATCATGAATGTCATCCGATCTCCATTGAAAAATTGCCAGCATCGAACCCTTCAGGCATCTCCTTATTGCTTCAGCAAGAACATGAACAACAGGAGAAAAATGACCGAGAAAACAAACCTATCAATGCTTTTGTTGTTACATCAAGACCATCAATCACATATACCCAAAGCGATAGTATGCTATCAGGTTCATATCGTTCACCGAGTTGCTATAGTGATAACACAAACCAAAAAAAAAGTGACTGGCAAGCAGACTCTCAATCCTATTCGATGTCTGTGCCATATCAGGACGACAACATGATGCATTCATATGTAGATACTTACACACTCTCACGAACGCCATCTTCAAACTTTTACGATAACCAAAGTGATTACGAAGTTATTTTGGATGATGGAACTCGTCAAAAACGCACGGTTTCTCTTACTACAGTACAATTAGTGTCTTCCCAGCAACAGGAAGGTCGGACAATAAATACGGAAGATGGCCCTGAGACTCAGATAAATAATAGGCGGTAAAAAAAGCATTCCCCTGAGTAATAAAATTCCCGCGCACTAATCAAATTCATATATAGATTAGTTAATGAGTCTACACCTTTGCTTGAATCCCACGCCAAGGAAAAATGTTCCCCCTTAGATATACATTCGTTTTCTGACTATGAAGATGAAATTGGAGCGGAAGAATCCGATTCAGAGCTCTATAAACAAAATTCAATAACGACTTGCAGGAGATGGGGAAAAATATTAACCAAATTTCGAAAACAACATTTGGTACTATCTCTTAAGCAAAAGATGGTACTAAAGTGCAGTCTGGCTTACATGATCGGCTCACTTTTTACATTTGTTCCTCAACTAAATGCTCTTTGCGGTTCACAGGTTGCTAGCCATATGGCTTCTACCGTTACAGTATTTTTTCTTCCTTCGAAAACAGTAGGAAGTATGATAGAAGCAGCTGGCTTTGGATGGTTATATACCATTGCTGCCTTGGCAATTTGTTTAGCAAGTATGGCAACCAGTGATTACTTATTAGACTACGATATGCCAATAACAGCATCTGCTATATCTCTTGGGGTTTGGCTTGCAGGCAGTGTATTTGTTATATCATATTTAAAAGCAAAATTAAACAGGCCAAGTATCTTTACAGGTAACCTACATTACCATAACCCAAGAATCTTTATATTTATAGCTATTCATACTTATATCACATTTCTTTTTTTTATAATTAGGATCTGCTCTTGCTTTTATTATTCTTTTTAGTGTTATTGTTCGGGAAGGATCTTTCAATCGAGCAGAGTTTAATATTTCAATTATATATGAGACTTTTTCCATTGTTGCTATTGGTAATATCATATCTGTTGCTATCTGTATTTTTATTTGGCCAATGACCGCTACACAAAAATTAAGGTATTGTTTGTACAAAACTAACTGCAAATCAAATAAAACTGATTGGTTCTTTTTAGAGAGAACATTGACTCAAGCTTATCATCTACTCGGGTATTACTCAAGCTATTAACAAAAACATTCCTGTTAGATACGGACCTACCTGATTTTACTGCAAATACAACATTAAAAAAAGCAATAATGGCACATCGAACCAGCTTCACTACACTCAATGCGACTCTGCATGATGCGAAATTGGAGTTTTTTAGCTTGGAAATGACAAAACATTCAGACGGTTACGAGAAAATTGTAAAAAGTTTACAAAGACTAGCCCAGCATGTAGGCGGATTACGTAGTAGCTGTGGTCTCCAAGTTCAAGTTATGCAATCATCAAATACGAATGACAAAAATTCAAGCTATGGGGTTATTCCAAACATCAAAACAATGACACACTCACGGAGTAAGAATCAAAGAATCTACAACTTAAAGGGAGACTCACAACGCAAAAAAATGGAAAATGAGATGAAGCATGAACGTATATTGGAGGGCCTAAAAAAATTTCATGATTCAAATTCTTTCGAATATGATCCACTGTCATCTGCTTCAAATAACAGCGATAACGATAAAAGAAAAGAGGGTGCGTTAGTCCAATTTATTAGAACCGTACGCTGTCCAATGAAATCATTAGCTTACACATGTAAGCAGACAATCATTCATTTACAAACCAGATTCCGAGGAGAGACGAAACCATCAACACCATCCTTTGAATTGATGAGACAAAACTTATTAGACGCGATCAAACTATTCGAGGAATCACAACATCAGGCTCTGATCCGATTTTACAAACGAAAGATAAAGAAGGAAGATCAACAAAAAGAACCGAAATACGATGAAATGCACTCTCACCTAATTAAAAAGTTTCCAACGGATGATATATTTCTTGTATATTTCTTTGTTTTCTGTCTACTAGAATTTGCAAAAGAGCTTATGGTTCTTGTGGATAACGTCCAATTAGTTTACGACAATGTTGAGGAATTGGATAAAACATCGAATGTAATTGTGTGGTTCAAGCATTTATTTTTGAAAGGTATTTTTTAACAATCAGATGCTTTCTTTTATACATATTAATTCTCCTTTTCCACTACCCAGTGAAACATTTCTCTACAAAAAAGAAAGTAGAAGTGGACTTTATACCCAATAACAACAATACAATGAATACACTGCACACACCTACACCAACAACAAAGTGGAGAAAGTTCTTTTTAAAACTTTGGGGATTTTTCTCTGAATTCAGGACATATCGTGTTCGGTTTGCTATAAAGTCAACTCTAATGGCTGAGGCTATATCTTCTCTGGCCTTTATACCTGAAACACGTCCATACTTTACTGAATTTAAAATGGAGTGGACGCTAATCACGGTTTGTTCTCACCTTGTTTCTCAAGTGATATAACATGGCTAATTTTATTTTATAATATCTATAGGTCATGGCAGTTATGTTACCTACTGTAGGCGGAACAAACCTTGGTGCTATATTGCGAATTTTTTCTACAATATTAGGCTGCGTACTGGCTGCTATCATTTATACTTTATTTGAAAGCAACACATTTATGCTTTGGTTAATGACGTGGTTAATATCTATTCCGAGTTTCTGGATGATTCTAAATCATAAACATGGGCGATTTGGATTATTTACTCTTCTTGGGTACAATTTAATTGTTTTATACAAGTTTAATAATCGATTTGATGACAGTGTGGATGTATTCGAACTCACTTGGATGAGATGTGTAGCAGTTTGTCTCGGTGTTGTGCTGGGTAAGCTTTTTTTTTTCCCAAAAAAATGAAAACTTATGCTTTGGTTCCTGTTTAGGTTTAATTGCTACCGCATATGTATGGCCCTATGAAGCAAGAGCCGAAGTCAGAAAAGGTCTTTCAGACCTTTTACTTAGACTCTCCTGGCTGTATAAACAATTGGTGTCGGTATACTCGGAAGATGAAGAGAGTGAGATATTACTTAGAACCAGCTCAAGCCAATCGATTGCTCTTAGCTTCAATAATCTAAAAAATACATCATTGACTGATGAGTTGTCGGTTTTATCACGTCGTAACAAATTACGAGCTGCAAATTTACAAAAAATCGAAATGTCTATCCAACTTAGCTTATTTGACCTGCAAGGTTTACTGGTTCTTGCTCCAAATGAACCTCGATTGAAAGGTCCTTTTCCTGCAAAAACATACAGTGCCATGCTCAGCTCATGCCAGAATATATTGGATAAGTTTTTATCCATGAGAATTGTTATACTCAAAGACGTGTGGGCCATACATGCTCGTAAGAATTTTCTTTCCCCTGCTGCGCATGAGTTTATGGAAATGGCTGGAAATGTGTTTCTCTATTTTTATATACTAGCTTCTGCTTTACAACTGAAAACTCCCCTACCACCTTATTTGCCGCCTGCAGAAAAAACGAGACAATTGTTAATGAAAAAACTACGTAAAATACCTCTGATAATGAAGGAGAACATGATGGATCAAGAAATAGCAGAAGAAAAGAAGGATGAGTGCTACATGGTGTATTATGCCTATGTGGTTTTGATGGAAACCATTATTTCAGAATTAGAAGAGGTAAATGTTTTATTAAGTAATGATATATTGAATCACTAATTGGTATTTTTCTTTAAAGCTTGGTAATCATATGAAAAATCTTTTTGGCTCTTTGGTTCCTGATCACCAGTGGGCAACATACTTTGGACAACGCTACGACGTTGAGGCAAATAATATACATAATAAACCGTAGCGTGGCTTATTTGTAAAGGATATATCTATAAACATGAGTGTATTATATCTTACGTAAAAAAAAGTTGTATATAAATACCTTAACCAGTCAATATCAAATTTACATAATTCCATTGATCGGGCCTAACAACAGATATAATTACATCTTGTAAACAATGTGTAATATCCATTATAAACATAAATTCATTCCATAATGAGATAGTAAACTATGGACAGCTGGTAGATTAACTGTTTTTCATTTATTCGTTATGATGTTAAAAATATTGTAAAGTATTATTAAGATGTATCTTGTCAAAAAATGTAAATAGGACTTTCATAAAAAAAGTGTTTTTTTTCCTGGTACTCTTGTTTGTTAGAAAACAAAATAGAGACTGCTAGGGATATTCAAAATTGCTATTGTCCACTACCACCACCTGGAGTAGTTGTTAGTATACTACACGTGTACTCGATTTAGAAAATATAAGTACTTGCCTCCTCCACCTCCACCTCCTCCACCTCCACCTCCACTCCCAAATCCACCACCGAATCCAAAGCCAAATCCTCCTAAAAGAATATTTTAGATACGAATCGTAAAAGGGTGCGATAGAAAATGAGACTATACCTCCTTTGCCTCCACCGCCACCACCCCCTCCTCCACCTCCACCTCCACCTCCATTATTTCCAGTAGCTGGAGGGGTGACATCAGGTATTTTATGTGCTTCAGGCTGACCTATCGGTGGCTCTCCTACAGCTATATTAAAGTACAAAACCGTTACTTTAACTTATTCTACTATACAGCATCTAAGATCTAACCAGCGTCAGCATTTGATTTTGTATCAAATCGAGTTTCGCCTAGCTTTGCTTGAATACCAAGCGAAGCACCTAAATTAACACCAGGAATGCCCAAAAAAGGGGATCTTTTATCAATTGGTGCACTATACACAACTGAAGCGAAGAAGGTGAGAGTACAAAGCAGTAATAATCTCATTTTCGATTGTAATATACTTCTTTTTTTTCTCATTTCGACATCTTTATATATAGTAGAAGAATCTCGAATACGTCGAGTCATGCATACCAAAAGATATGAATAAATTTGGTGTGTTCCGGTGATAAAGAATTTACAATAGGTTCTAAATTTTGGTTTTGACTTTGATGAAAATGGCAGGTTTTATTGACGAAACAAACAAACAGTCTCGCAAACAAAGTCAGCCACCAATATTTAAATATTGGATCAGGCTTTGTCTTTTTCAACTATAAAATGACACTAGCACTACTTGATCAACCACCCAACATCTCTGAATTAAAGACTCATTCCATTCTGGATGATTGTAAGCTTATTGTATATCCACAACTAGGCAACTATACCGAACCTCTTATCGGTAAATTTTATATTTGTGAAGAGTAAGTTCTGCTTTGTCTGGTATTTATCAAGACGGTTGACAGACTTTTTATAGCCAGATATACTTTTTCTCCGAGCAGCAACACTTGGGTATTGCTGTAGAGTATCCTGACATCATTATACATGCTATTTCTCGCTCTGAGAACGAAGCTACTCTCTTTTGTCAGTTGGATATGGGGCTGTTTTTTCCCATTCAACAGTTACCCGAATCTGGGTTAGAGAGAGAGGAGATCTCAACAGAATTGAAAATAATTCCAAAGGAAGAGAGTGAAAGTGAGTTAATAATATGATTGAGAAAACCATCAGTTTTCAATAACGCGTACCTTTCCAGTTGAAGCCATGTACCAGGCCATGAGTACTTGTGCATCACTTCATCCTGATGAGGGATTTACAGGAGAAAAGGAAGAGGCAAATGGAGACATTGATGAAGAGGCATTTTATACAGACAACCTTAATCAAGACCAATTAAATGAGAATCAAATGGCAGCTCTTCGCCATTTGGAATCTGTATTTCAAGGAGAAATACCCGACACCAATGGCGTCGATAATAGTAAATTTGATGACACGACAGACGATAACAATCAAGAATAATGTTTTTTATATATAATCATTTGTATATTAAAGTGTGTATTAATAATAGCGAATAAAATCAACCATAATCCTTTGATTAGAATAGAGCCCATCTCATTCATCTAAACCTTTCCAAAAGGGTTACGATTCACTCTAAACTTAAGGATACTCAACATTAATGAAGCCAAGGCATATGCCACACCTGCAAACATTTTATAGCTAAAGAATGGAGGAGAATTAACTTGACCTTCAATCGCACTAGCAATATCGGATCCAAATACAGCGATGATGTTTGTAACGAGCATAACGGAGAGAGCAGAGGGAAACTTCTCCATGCCAACTAGATGGGCAGTTAGTGGAGATATCATGGCGAAATACGACCCACTAAAGAGACCGAAAACAACTGAAAACCCTAATAATGTGGAATAACTAAATGCAAACGTCCAAATCAAAAAGCAACTTATCATTGAAATAAAATGAAATAATAAATTGGTGTTGATTTTGCCTATTTTATCAGCTAGAATACTAATTAAAAGAAAGTTAGTCAACGTGGTTCTGAATATTGCAACTCATGTCATACCCAGTAAGTATTCTTCCAACAAAGTTGCATGCGGATGACACTGCTACCAAAGCAGTTCCCTGAGAGGAGTCAAGACCCAAGTAGGTAGCATACGCTAATTGTCATTGGAATTAAAAAGAAAATTCGTTTTATAAACTGGATTTTTAGATTACTCACATGGTAAAAAGAAGTAGGGAATAAAGTAACCAAATAGACTAAAATTGGAACCCACTATAAACAAAACAAAGTTAACGTTTTTAATAACGTCGATTTGGATGATTTCAGAGAGCTTCTTTCGACTTCTAGTAGATGGGACTCTCTCGCGAACAAAGCAGCAGGCAACACAATCACAAAATAAACATATAAAACCTAATACCCTATAAGTCCAACCAGGTCCAAGGCTTGAATTGATTGCATTCATAATGAACGGAATAATTAATCCTCCGATTCCCGAGCCACTAGCAACCAAACCTAAAGCTAAACCTCTTCTTCTTGAAAACCATTGTGGTGCGACACCCATGATTGCGACATATATGCTAGAGGCACCGATACCAAACATGACTCCTTGGGTCAAATATAAATGCCATATCTAAGTTAAAGTATATATATACCCATTATTGTTATTATGGGTATTTTTGTTGGAAGATCCAAAAAAGTATTACCTGAGTACTGAAGCCAGCCAGTTCTAATCCTAAAGAAACCATAATCGTGCCCACGATCAATACAGGCCGAATTCCAAACATCGAAACACAAATTTGAGCAAGAGGACTGCTACCATTCAAGAAGACCATGGCAATTGTACCAACAAAACTTAGCTGTACAACTGAGTTGGGAACATCTGAGAAATAATGTTGATGATAATAATCCTGCATCACACCTATAAAATGTACATGTTAAGCTAAACTTGGTTACAAAGATTTAGGAAATCTAAAATCAAAATACCCCTATTGAAGAAAAATACGCATTAGAAAAGAAATAACCGAATTTCACAGGGAAAAAGGTTTACCAACTTGTACATGTACCAAAACTTGTCACTTGAACACAAAATGCTCCCAAAACGACTAGCCAGCCGTATCCGCCGTCATATCCATCGTCCAAGCGAGGAAGTTGTGGCGATTCGATGTCCTCTTTATCTTTTTCATCAACTGGATCAAACATACCATTAGCTTAAATAGAATGGATCATATAATACCGTTATTACCACTAGTATGAACTGATGTCCGTGAACTTCTTTCTGATAAAGCAATTGTTTTAGCTAGCTGTGATTGATTCTCATCCAGGTTCTCATCCAGATTCTCATCATGGCGATTGTTTTTTTCAAACGAAGATATTTCACCCATTTATGTTTCTGAAATCAACGTTGTAGAATCTTCTGCAGATGTAGATGATGTTTGCAAATGAAATTTATCACTTATTATTATTTTATTTCTCTTCTAGTTTTTCTTTCTTTGAAAAAAAAAATTGAAAAGAAAATTGCAAAAAGAAGCTGTGTGAAAAAGAAAGGAAAATATTGGTTTTTTTATAAAAAAAAATACATAATTATAAATGAAGTACTTATCGATTCTATACCATTTTTTACACAGCACTATATTGGGTGATACCATCATGCCCAATTAGGTTTATTTGTTCTCTAATTAGAAAATTTTTAGTTTTATCACTTGGAAATATCAATAATAAACCTGGAATATGGGTTTGATAGATTAAATATTTAGCTAGGTAACGTATATACATCAGAAGATTATGCCAATGAATAAGAAATATGGCGATCCATATATCAGTTATGTCTATCCTTTTGTAATTTTTAAATTCAGATCAATGACTTTTTATATCTTTTTCAGAAAATATGACATTTATTCCGCGCTACTGTGGTGTTAATAGTGACCAAAATAGAAATTAGAATCGTCGTGTGACAAATCAAGAAATACACAAAATAGATCATTTCTGTTACCTTAAGAAAGGAAATGTAAACATACGTGTGGTACTTTCGTTGACATCTGTGTGTTTCTTACGCTTTTTTTTTTTTGTTTTTCTCTAAATTTATTTAACAACCAGGTGCTTGCATTTATTTTTCTACTGATATTACTATTATTGATTTGAAAGTGGTGTTGTGGTAGCCATGCTATATACGGGCATAACCGATCATTTCGTTTCTATTTGATGACTGATTTGCAATGGTTATTAACCTATGTTATATATTTATCAGTAGTGTTTTTATGTTCATGTTACTTCAACAAAAACATACACTCTCGTTAGATTTTGAAGAGCTCGAAAAGGACATACGAAGGTTTTAAAGCTATATCATAAAATTGCTTTCAAATCGAAGTGAGTTTTTATAGAAGGATACAGGCATTCAATTCAATAGTACAAAATTTCCGAGTTAAGTTGGCACAAAATTATTTTTCACTTGACGTATTTTTGCGTAAACTTGACTTAGAAACACTGTAATTGTAAAATTCCTATCTAAATCCACTAAAGTACTTGATACAATCATTCACTTCGCTAATCTAAATATGGTATTCCATGCTTTTGGTCAAAATTTTAAAACTTAATATCTTATTTTAATAATCAAGAATTTCCATCGAGGTTGCCTATTACTAAGCAATCAGATTATGGTAGGTAAAGAAAGTGACATATCATGGACGTATTGAATGGGCTCATGGCTTTTTCTTGGGAGAAATAGCCTAAGATTCTCTTGCTTATCTATGATAAATGAAGTGAATTTATCCTTCAAAGAGACTAGAATTTTAAAGTGCATATTTTCTAATGATCAAATGAAAGACTGCTATGATATGTTGGACTTGTCAAAACCTGGATTGATATATTGACATATTTTTGAAAGCTTGAAAAAGTAAACATTTGATGAAATGTATCACACTTTTATCTTTTTCGTAATTTCACCTTTTTTTAAAAAGATATAAAATAATAATAAAACAAAAAAGATGTCGAGTTCTACACCTATTAATTAGAATATCAACGGTTTCTTTTTATTACAAGATATTACTTTTAGAAATGCTAATATTTGAATCAGGGGAAAATGAAGATCTTTCTAGTTCTATTCCGCTCCCACTCCTACTCCCAGCAATGGTAGACTTTAGACCGTTCATGAGGCTCTGAAAGTATCTGACTATTTTTAGTAAAAAGTTGACTTTAAAGTAAACCATATAAAAAAAAAAAACGAACAGCTAGCTCTCACATCTGTTGCATTGTTCGTAAAAAGTAACGCAATAAATAAGCCTGTGACAGGAAAATATGTCAATTATTGTTTTTACAGATCATTGAATACTAGAGGCGATTACTTGGACTTTTTTGTGAATACTATCAACTGAATAAGACTAATTGTGTTAAAAAATAATGATAAGAACGCCCAATACCTTACATTCTCACAAGTATGTCACTTAAAAAATTAATTTTTGAATATTGTTTCTTTTTCTCGAGGTTTTCCTCTATATCCTTACTTAGTATCAAAAACACTACCTCCAATACAAATGACGACCTATAAATCATAACAACATGATTAAATAAAGTACCATTCAGATCTGATGTTATGTACCAAGGTGAACAAAATAATATAAAGATGTCCAATATTACTACCTAAAGCAAGTCCTAATAAACTTGTAAATCACTCGTTCAGGAGGAACTATGTAGAGAAATGCTTCTCAGAGCAAAAATGGGGTCCACTTTTGTCATTGGTATTTGTCGACTGATACAATATATGATTTATGGGTGAGTGAAAAAGGATCAGGTAAAAAGAAAGGCAACCAACAGCACTAATCCCAAATAAATTATAGCTCTTGATCAGCGACATAATTGATAAATGAAAAGAAAAATCACAGAAAATATTTCCTGAAAAAGTAAAAAAAAAATCAAAGATACCCTACTCGGATTCGAAAAGGAACTAAAGTATATTGAGGTGGTACATCTAGATATTGCCAGTGAGTTTTGAAGAGATAAAAAATGAATAATGGACTACGACGATAACCTAGAGTTATACAAGAAACTTCAAGAGACATGTAGGTTTTCAATGCTGTGTTTGATCAGCTCTGTCAAGCTAAAGTGATAGTATCAACTCAAAATAGTACGTCTTATAGTATATCTAGAAAAAGTAGAGGGATAACCTACACTTAACACCTCTACTATTAGATTTTCACATCAATATAAAATTGAATTGTGGTTAAAAATACTGGGAAACAATGTAAAAAAAAACATGGTGTGGAGTATCACAAGAGATAAACAAATAGTGGAATAATAACAATACCTGGATCTCATATATCAAGTGGTTTTTAAAAGTTGTAAAAGTATGCATTAGGTTTACTTTTTTAATGGTCTAAATGTTATCAGAAAGAAATAAGAAGATAGACGCTAAAAAAATGAGTTGTAGATATACAATCTCTAAAACGGTTAGGAAATTCTGCTATTAACAAAATGCACCAATCATTATTGGAGTAGAGAAAGGCGGAAGGTTGATTGAAACCAGAGCTAGTGGTTTTAACACATATGTACAAGCCTGTCCATTTCTCTAAGCCACAATAAGGAGTCAAAAGCTCTGAAATTTTAATAACAATAACTCATTAGGGCCATTCCTACGAAAATCTAAAAATCTTATCTCAAAATATTAGATGTCTATATCATAGCAGTCGGCTGTGAGTTCAACACATGAAAGGAAAATGATTCTTATGCATTGACTTTTTCTATGCCTTAATTTTTTCAATGTTCTCATATTATAAAATCATGCGTGTATACACACTTTAGGTTGATCCAGACTCTAACTTCTTAGATCTAAAAATACTCCATTATGGATAAAATTTTACTCGGTAATGATCTCTTTATACACACATATACAATTAATATCTTTGGGTTTAATTCAAATAAAAGTATCCTACCTCTTTAATATATGACAAAACTGTGTACTTATTTATCAAATAGAGTATTAGTCATTCTGCCTTGATAATCATGTATATATATATATATATTTATTTATTTTTGAAATAGACTTTTTATGGTGTGAGAATTATGAAATTACAAACTTTATCGATAAAGGAATGTATACACTTGTGAAACTATATAGAACAGCCTTTTCATATAATCCAGTGAACTTAATTTCTAGAATGTTAAAAATAAGTTTAAATTTTTCTTACATCACTGAAATAAATCGTACTTTTGTAGTTTTAGAGGTGGAAAAGTATCAGCATAAAGTGTGATATATAAATTTTAAACCATTGCTTGATTGCAATCATTTCTGGAATAATTTTGTATAGATCAATTAATCAAAGTTAAATGTTTTATCGATACGGGTTTTTTTTTCTTTTTTAAAATTTGATACCACAATGTGATTTACTCAGAATAGCTTAATATAATACCTCCACAAGATTCCTGCTGCTCCAATATTTCTGCTGATATTATACCAATATAAATAGTTTAACTATATAAGTTTTCTACTTAAAAAAACCCCTTTTTATATATTCTACCTTATTTTTTATCAAAAACCTTGTTACCAAAAGTAATATCCTCTATTCTATTATAAGCAAAAAAGGAAACTGTACGAAAAGTATGACTAATTAAAATTAACAGTAAATTTGACATCAAAGTTCTTTTTACTCTTGATAAGTCCCCTTTTAGATCAATAACAGAGTCTATTTACTTTCTATAAGGAGTATCTTTCTTTCGTATTTTTTAATTAAAAAATGAAGAATAAGAAAAGAGGTGATTATTTCCGCTTCAATATTGTGCCGTCAAATCATAATATTACAATTCGCGAAAATCTATATAATAAAAAATAGCACAATCTGTTAAAGCAGTTCCACAATGGAACAGCAAGTTGATAACCCAAATAATTAATAAAAGAATTCGATAAACATACTAGCAAGAATTTTTTTTTTAAATATGCTTTAGTGGTCATTGGCCTGTAGCTAAAATAATCTCTGTATTTCTTTTTCCTTTTACTTTTGTATATCAGATGTTTATTTGGACTTATGACTTGACTTGTATTTAATATTTTGGGAACTAAAGTTACTGGTGTTTTATTATTTATTTGAATGTAGCACCATAAAAATGGGGCGTCTAACATTCAAAGTTTAAATATTGGACTAGTTATTTTTTATACGTATGCTACAAGAGATTGCCTCGTAAATAGTTGTGCCTTTAGTCAAACCAGCAAAAGAAATAGTTACCGCAGGGTTGTATGTATAGATGGATATATATATCTATGAATAACAAATAAAGGTTTTGTACTTTGTACGTTTCATCATTCAACTTTTTTTTTTTTTTTGGATTTAGTATAATCATATATTCCTAGTTAAAAATTTAAATTAGAAATCTCACATGGACAATGGTGTAGAAATTGAACTTTTGGAGATAAAGTGAGAAAAACAACCGATTCTTTGTGCTACGGTTTGATTTTGTGGGGAAATTTCGATTTCAGTCTTCTCACGTTTTATTTCCCAGATCAAAGTTATCCTGTTCTTCAATTCCTTGATTTATGCATAAATACACTGCTTTATTAATAGGATAGTCCTTAGAGAACCAATATGTAATGTTTTAAATAATTATTTTACTAGGTAAAAACGAGAAAATAACAAGGGGTATCGTATGTGAAGGAAAAGGGATAAAAGGATCTGTGTAGCACAATGCTTTAAAAATCATATAAATACCTGAGTAGGTCATCCTATTTTTTTTTACTTTTTATTATATCAATTGTTTTTATTTCTACATAGATGTCTGACGAAGTCCAAAAACAAGAAATTACTACTGTTGAGACTGTCCCAACAGAAAGGAACGAGTCAGAATCTCCAAAAAAACAAAATATCTTCAAGAGATTTTGGGGTTCAATTTACCATAAACCTGAAAAACGACAAAATGCCTGGAAGCTATTAACAAATTTAACCCGTCAGCAACAACTTACTTTCGCTGCTGGTAATACCCGTTACTATATTTTTCTGATATATTTATCATTTTTAATTGATTGAATGTAATAGCCTTCCTTGGATGGACTCTGGATGCCTTTGATTTCTTTTCAGTTTCGCTAAGCGCAACGCGGATTGGTTAGCACCCGACAATAAACAAATAAGCATCCTTTTATTTACTTTCCTTTTTATATTATTAGCCGCTGACTTTGGGGTTGAGCCTTCTGCTGTAACAAGTAGGTGTATTACTTTCATATTGATGATAGCTGTGTCACTAAATAAATCTATCTCATTCAAATAGGTGCAATCACTACTACTTTGGTAAGCTAAATTTTACTGGAAACATTTAAATTGTCTCTAAAAGGAAATTTCCACATCGCGAACTCAATCTTTTAGATGTTACGTCCAGTTGGAGCACTAATTTTCGGGTAAATTTTCCTTAAACGGATAGACAAAAAAGGGGTAAAAGCTGTTCTTGGCTCTATCAGAATGCTTATTTTTATATATATATATATTTTTTGCAGTGCACTGGCAGATAAGTATGGTCGTAGATGGCCACTTATGATTGATATTGTTCTTTTCTCAATCATCAACATGGCAAGTGGTTTCGCACCTAATCTTTCAACATTCATTGGTCTCAGAGCTATTTTTGGTATTATTTCTAATATTATTTTCATTTTATTATATACACTAACAGGCTTATTTTTAATGAACTATTCCCAAATTCAGGTATTGCTATGGGTGGTGAATGGGTAATAACAAACCATAATTGATTATGGTTGACTCTCAACTCAAATATAACACTTCATTTATTAAATGTAGGGCTTGGGTGCAAGTTTAGCGTTAGAATCTCTTCCAGTTGAAGCAAGAGGTTTGTTCTCTGGTATTTATCAAGAAGGATACGCCACGGGATACCTTTTTGCAACGCTTATTAATTATGCAATCACGGAGACTGGTTCAACATGGCGTATTTTGTTCTGGGTTGGTGCTTCTTTTGCTTTATTGGCTGTTTTCATTCGTTTCTTTGTGCCAGAGTCAGAGACTTTTGTGAAACAAAGAGAGGCTCGTAAAGTACTTCGTCGTTCTTTGTTTAAAGAAGTATATTTGGCTTTCAAGTTGCACTGGTTGCGCATGATCTATATGGTTGTTCTTATGGCCTTTATGAATTTCTTCTCGCATGGTTCTCAAGATCTCTATCCAACATTTTTGACTACTCAATTAGGATATACTAATACTCAGATGACAGTTACCGCAGTAATTTACAATATTGGAGCCATCTGTGGTGGTACCATAGCTGGTTATTTATCCAACTATTTTGGCCGTCGATTTATCCTTGCAATTTGCGCAATTTGTGCCGGTTGTTTCATTCCTTTGTGGATCTATGCTCCTAATATTCAGTCTCTCCAGTTTGGTGCTTTTGTGATGCAATTCTTTGTCCAAGGAGGATGGGGTAATATAAAAGATGATGGATGAAAATTAAATCCGTCGTGCCTAACCAAATGATTATAGGTGTTATTCCTGCCCATATTAATGAATTATCACCTGCATCATTTAGAGGTTTAATGCCAGGCTTAGCCTATCAACTGGGTAACTTGGTAAGATTTCTATAGTGTGTTCTTTTTCTTTAAGTATTAATATTTTTATCGGAAGGTGAGCGCTGCATCCAGTCAAATTGAGGCAACTATCGGTGAACGTTATCCTTTAAAGAATGCTGATGGAAGTTACAAGTTAAAAAATGGCAAACCTATCGCTGATTATGGTTTAACACAAGCTATTTTTATGGGTTGTGTCTGTGGTTGCTTATTGATTGCAGGTAGGAGCATAATGCCTTTTTTTATAAGTGTCTTGAAGCTGACATGAGTTAATTAGCTGTTGTCGGAAAAGAAGAAAGAAATAAGGACTTTAACCAAGATCTTATGGAAGGAGAGAATGGAGAAAAAGTTGGGATGGATGACGTTAGGGCTGAATCGATTGAACAAGGGCAAGGAGATAACAAAGATCCTTCTGATAATAACTCTGAAAAGGTTCAGAAAACAAATAATGAATAGGATATGAATATTTAAAGAATAATAACAACTAATTTAATATAATCTATAACGTACTATTTGTAATATGATGCTTTCTTAAAATATGATAATAAATAACTATCTCCATCCGTATTTATTTATTAAACGAGCTTTCTAACACTATCTTCCACATTATTTTACCTCTACATTTTTATGTAAATAGGCCAGAACTTCAGCAGTGCAGGCTCCTTTCAGTTTACTTTTATATTATTTTTTGAGACAATAAAGTATATTATCTATCTCAACTTATAATCTTTCAATCATTGGAGCTTTCAAGAGCTCAAAATGTTTATTTTATAAAATTTACTCTAATTATTTTTGCTGTGTCTTACTTCATGTTGTCGCTATCGAACACAAAACCTTTATTGTTTCTCATATTCATTCTCTGAAAAGTATTTGTTGTCAGTGTTCAATCTAGATATAATAACAGACATATGATATACGACATAAAAAATTGCTGGAAATTATCAGTACCATTATTTTTTGCTTCTTGTGGTGCTGCTCGTCACAGGCGCAAGTATTTACTAATAGCGAAGGTCAAAAAGAAACCCACATGGAGCATAACGCAGGGTCGGTTTTTTATCAAAGTTGGAGGTCCAAATTACACACCCTTCCAGGAAACTAAATCAAGGTTAATTATCCGACTCCCCGGCTATTTATTTAGGTCAGAGTCTTTGTTTATTTTTCTTTTCTCAGTCTTCGAGGTATTATTATTATGTTTTCCTCTATTCTTCGTAATAGCACACAGCGTCTCGTTGGTACTTCAGCAAGAACTCAACTTACTCAGCGCCTTTATTCGACTACTTCAAAAAAAGCAAATGGTGCTACTAATGCGGCTGCCATGCTTGCTGTTGCAACAATGGGCTTTTATGGTTACTATACAATTGTGAAGCAAAGAGAGGGACACAGTAAGTTATTTTGCCTGCAACAAGAGACACTATATTAAATAGCCCTTTTTACTTTTGTTTGTGTTCCAAAAAAGCTAAGCCTAGAAGAAAGGATACAACCACTTTGGAGGAAGAAGAAGCTAGAAAACAAAAGAAACTTAGTGAAAAGCTTACAAAGAACGAAACAGAGACTAAACCTGTACCTGCCTTTTCGCCTGAACAAGTTACTGTAGTATTTGTGTTAGGAGGTATTACTGGTAAACGTACAAAGATAGACTTAGTATTAACTAGATTTTAGGACCTGGATCTGGAAAAGGCACAAACTGTGAAAAGTTAACAAAGGATTATGGATTTGTTCATTTATCAGGTATGTTGATAAGAGAGTACTACTGGGCTGTATTAATCATATACAAATTCAATTAGCTGGTGATTTGTTACGCGCTGAGCAACAACGCGAAGGATCAAAATATGGTGAAATGATTAAGCATTATATTCACGAAGGACTGATTGTGCCAATGGAAGTCACTATTGTATTGTTAGAACAAGCCATGAAAGAAGCTATCACAGAGGGTAAAGGTAGTCGATTCTTGATTGATGGTTTTCCTCGTAAGATGGATCAAGCTATCAAATTCGAACAAGTTGTTGTTCCTGCTAGGTTAACATTATACTTTGAATGTCCTGAAGAGGTCATGTTGAAGCGTTTGTTGAAGCGTGGTGAGAGCTCTGGACGCATTGATGATAATATTGATTCTATCAAGAAGCGCTTTGTTGTTTTCACTGAAACTAGTATGCCTGTGATTGAGATGTATGAAAAAGAAAACAAAGTGAGAAAAATCACTTGTGATCAACCTGTTGATCAGGTTTATAACCACGTCAAAGGCATCTTTAATGAACTGTTTGACGAAAAAAATTAGACGAAAAAGTATAAAATAAGCAATAAATAAAAACCTTGCTTTTTAACGTTCAACTCATAGAAGCGTTTAAGTAGACATTTTTTTTAAAGGATGCAAACAATTCTATTCTGCATGTTTTATGTTGTTTATTTACAAAGGTGAAAAGTAGTAATTAAAAGTGAAAGTAAAGATATAAAATTATTCAGCACGCTCTTCAGAGTTAATCTTTGTGTCATCTTGTTTTCTTATACGTCTGTAAATACTACGGATATTATCCCAGCCACGTAATAATTGATATAGTAAAATAGCTGCGTAAGTAGGAAGGCCAATACCGTCCAATTGGAAGTTTCCCCATTTCAATGTTGTTTGCATTGAAGCACCAATGATAACTATTTTTAGAATAAAAATTGTTACTTCATAAGTAAATAAACAAATGTGAAGCATTGTTGTTTTTTACCTGGAATACCAGCAACCAACATGTTTCTTGAATCCTTAAAATTGACTTGATTTTCTACCCAAATTCTAGCTCCAGAAACAGCAATCAATCCAAAAAGAATTATCGAAAGGCCACCAAAAACGCCTGATGGGATGGTATTAATAGCTAAGGTAATAAAAGTTAGTATACTCTTGTATACTTGATAAAAAAAAAAATACCATTGCGTACCTGCACCAAATTTTTGGATAAAGCCTAAAAAGATAGCAATAACAGCAGCAATGAGAAAAATAAGTGTTGAAAAGATTTGAGTAACAGCCTGGTTAAAATAAAGGGTTGGTTAAAACTCTTGATAAAAGAAGAAAAATATAAAAAAAAATTACCATAACACCAATATTTTCAGAATATGTTGTAGTGCCAGGTCCACCGAAGCTAGACGAGACAATTGTGGCTACTGCATCCCCAACAATGGCACGACCAAGATACTTATCCAATGGTTTTTCAGCCATAGCTCCAACAGCTTTTATGTGACCAAGGTTTTCAGCGAGTAATACTACACATACAGGTACGATAATACTAATTGCTTGACTTTCAAACTTGGGTTTAACAAAGGTAGGTGCTGCGAACCATTTTGCACTATGTTGTAATATTTTATAAATATGATGCCGATTTCTACCATGTATATTATACCAACCTATATACATCAGTGTAGTCAATAGCAGGACCTTGACCGGACCAGCCGACGCCAAAGTTAATAAGATATCCAATTACCATGCCGATCAAAATTGGAATTCTTTTAAGCATTCCTGGAGCGTAGATACTCACAAGAGCAATTAGCATGACTGTAGTGAAGGCCATCCAGCCATCAAATGATGTCTGAGTTGCACTTGCAAATGCAGATGAGGACAAATGAATGCCAATGGTCATCACAACTGTTCCAGTTACCACTATTTGTAATT
>VCJE01002980.1:33701-44873 GCA_024140265.1 Backusella liffmaniae | reverse complement strand
TATTTGTTTTTTTTTTTTTTTTGTTATGCTTATAAGCGGTAATAACTGTGTTATCAAGTAGCCTTTCACCAATAGCATTTTCTCTCGCGATACCTATTAAGAGTGTAATATTTATTCATATGACTAGTTGTTGAGTAAAAGTAAAATGAAAAAATGAAAAAAAAATGAAAAAAAATGCATATAATATAGCAACGTTATACAAGCGCATATATATTGTTCTTAATATTAAAAGAAAGGGAGTCATATGAATGCATTCCTTTTCATTTTGCTTTATTTATTATTCAGTTCATGCTGACCAGCATGACGTTTTAAGATTCAAAAGGCGGAGGTGAAAATAAAAATAAAAATAAATAAACTCTCTTTTTTTCTTTTCCTCTCTCTCTTTTTATATTTTTTTATACACTTTTCGCTTTTCTTTTTTCTTAAATGACGCAAACGATTGAAAAAGCGAGGTACATAAAACAGAGGGGGAAAGGAAGGAAAGAAAAAATGATCAACCTTATTTTATAGGGAAGCTTGGAATACACTCTTTAATGGTGCAACGCTAAGTACACTAAAAGAAGGTGCTATTTCCGGTACAGTATGTCAAAATGGTTTACGGTCTGTTTGTTGGAAGGTATAAAGATGAAAAATAACAAGTATACGTGTATAAATGTTAAATACTCTTTTTTTTAGACTTTTCTCGGTTATCTTCCTACTTTGGAAGTGTCGACCTGGTCAGCCATCCTGATACAAGAACGTCAAAGATACACAGATCTTAAAAGAAAATATATTGAAGAGCCAACGGAGCTTATGAATAAGCAAGAAGACCTCAACGCCAACAATCCTCTTGCTTTAAGTGATGATGTAAATAAAAAGATGCTTCGAACCCTCTTTTGCATATACATAATAACCCCACCCCAAATCTGTTGATTTTAGAATCCATGGCAACAATATTTTGCTGACTCTGAAATTAGAAAAGTTATCAGACAAGATGTGGAACGCACGTAAGTTGCGTATCAATTCTACTCTTATGCTTTTTATTTATGTAAAGTGTAATAGCTTTCCTGATGTGGATTTCTTTCGCCAAGCAGATGTACAACAATGCCTTACAGACATTCTGTTTATTTATTGCAAGTTGAATCGCGATGTATCTTACAGACAGGGCATGCATGAGTTGCTGGCTCCCTTTTATTGGATCATTTCTAATGAAAGCATCAATACTCTGGATGAAACTCTATTAAGGTATGCCAGAGAGCATGATGATATTAATTTATATTAAAGACTATATTATATATAATATAGCCCTGCTGATAAAGTCATGGGCCAAGTATTGGATTCTGCATTCATCGAACATGATGCATATATACTGTTTGACAAGCTAATGACCTATGGAAAGTCATGGTATGAATTTAATGACGAGGTTCAAAGAATAAAACCAAGGAAGGTAAAAAGAAAAAGAGAGTATATATTGGTATTTATATTCATTTACATATATAGATGGATGGTCTTTCTGCAAATATACCCAAGCCTACTGATGTATGCAAAGAACGAAAGAAAACGTCTATACATACTAATAATGATAAATTACAATAGAGTGCTCGACTTAACCCTGTTGTGATGATATGTCATCGCGTACACCATCAATTTCTTCGTACAGCCGATCCATACCTCTATCAACATTTAGAAAGATTTGGCATTGAACCCCAATTGTATGGAATGTAAGTTGTTGATTATTTTATTTGTTTATTTGTGATTATGTGCAGATGATTTACTTTTTTGTCAATTTTTACTAGTCGATGGATTCGTTTATTGTTTGGTAGAGAATTTGAAATTCATAGTCTTTTGGTATTATGGGATGCTATATTTGCACAAGACCCTACACTTCAAATCGTAGATTATATTTGCTTAGCTATTCTGTTACGTTTACGTGATCAATGTAAGTTTTCTACTTTTTGTTTATGGCAAAATAATTATATAAACTTATGCATACAAGTATTATCGATGGATTATGCCGAGTGCCTGAGTTTACTCATGAGATTACCACTCATTGCCAAACCTGCCAGTCTAGTTCAGCAAGCCAAAAAACTTCAGCAACGACTTTCGGAAGACACGGCACTCGAGATTTTACAAGAGAATGATATCAAGGCTAATAAGGAACCAAGAATTTCACTATCAAGTGGTATTCCTGAACAAGTACAACAACCTCTTCATAACAGAACCCTTCATCATCGAAGATCTCAAGGCGATAGTTTCTCAAGAATTACGAGTAATATGATGAATAATCCACAAGTGCGAGACTTGAATAAGGCAATTGCAGGTGTAATGGGTACAGTTCAGGTAAGGACAATAAAGATAATATGACCTTTTCATAAGTTGACAAACCTCATATATGTATCTACTTATATATAGAAAAATGTAGGTATGTTGGGAGAAAACGTATTAGGCAAGTCAGAAGGCATGGTTGGCCACAGACGTTTAACAGTTCCCTCCGAGTTCCCCTCCGGTATTGATCGAATTGCTTCTGTCTATAACCATCATGAAACATCTCCTCAACAGACTCATAATGTACCAAGAGATTCACGTAGCAATTCAGCCACTTCAAAAATACAGGCAAACAATCGCCAAATGGGTGAAACCATGAGTAAATGTATTAGTATTCTGGAAGAAGAAATTTTCTCTATACCTGATCGTCATGCAAAAGAACTATCTATTAAACAAAACACAAAGGAAAACCAGGCGGAAGAGAAGGATCAAAATAGCGAGGAAAATGCAGAGGAAAAGAAGGAAGAAAGTATCGAGTGCACGATTGATAATAACGATACCAGCACATTCAACGAAGCAAAATTAATCCAGGCACTTGCAGCTTTGAAGCATGTGAGAGATGTGTTGACCGGAAAACAGCTTTATTTCGATTCTAGTATCATTGACACGGATTTGGCGAAAGCCCCGGAAATAACGACAGAGGTAACAAGACCGCACACACCTCCTACATCCAACAAGCCAACACAAGTTGATATCTTAGACAGCAGCGTACCTGAAACCAAGCCGCCGTCTCCGCCAACACCTCCTGTAGCACAAGTGGAGGCATCCGATTCTCTTGGCTATGAAAAGTCCAAGGTTTTGCCCTCCCTGACAAAGTTTGATACCAAGCTACCCAAAGTAGCCACACCCTATGTACCAGCCAACCCAACACCTCCTAAACAGCAAGTAAAATACCGAATTGAGGATCTATTGTCCGATCCAACGTTACAAAGTCCTAAATCCAATGAGGCTGATAAATTTAAATGGATGCTCAATGATAGCGAGAAAAAAGAAACAGATAGTAATGAGCTTTTTAAATCGGTCATTGAAACAAAACCAAGAAAACGTAGTAGCTTTATACGCCACCGTATTGAATCTACCGTAGATCCTCTTGATGCGAAGAATGTGGATAATAGAAAACCATATGAATATGACATGTTTTAAAAATAAAATAAAAAATCCAAAACAACATTTTTTTATTTTTAGTGTTTGAAACAAATCCACTTTTTCAAATATATATTTATACACTTTTGTTGGATGAGAGCAGATTAATCTACTTTTTAAAAGTGCGTACCAAATCTTTTTCTAGAAAAATACCTACCAGAATAAGCAACATTTATTTTGACTCGAGCGATAAAAGTAAATGAAAATGCTACACTGGAAGTCCCAAAGCATTTGCCAGCAATCACCTCAAAATAGGAAAAGATATCTTTTATGGAAAATTGCATCATTTATTCCCAACTTTTTAACCAAATAATTTATAAAACTGTTGTCTGTTTCTTTGACAAATCTGAAACAGTAATAAAGCTTATATATTATTCAAAAAGAGAGGACTTATTTTTGCGCATAATTCATTGCTAATGCTAAACTGTGAATTATATCCCTTGCAATTTGAATATGTTTATAATCAGGATCATCCGCTTCTGTGTGCTTTTCCAAATCTATAAGAAAACGTTTTATGAGTTAGGCCATTTTCAAAATTTTGTGTGTCGTTTATCTTACCTGCTAGTAATAGACCGTATCTTGTTATACGTTGAATAGGGACAATAAGGTAATCTTGTAAGGTGAACTGACGAGTTTCTTTCTTTAAACTTAATTTCTATAGGTACATTATTAATAAAGATATCAAAAAAAGCCGGTTACAAGTTTTTACTTACATCATGATATAACATATATCCTTTGTTATTCTTCTTTTCGCCAATCATTTTTACGTTTGGTTGATAATCCAAGGCACAATGTAAGAAAACGGCCATAGACTCTGCCATATCGCAAAGAATTTTACCAATATGGGTTTCATGACATTCGGTGCAACTGTTGGTTGAGATAAAATGCTGCTGATAATGCTGTAATTGATAAATGATGTTGGATGAAAATTCCATAAGATCGGAAAGGTTGGAGAACCAATCCGCATCACTTGATCTAACAAAAGGGCTGTTGCGTTGGATGGCTAATTGAAGAGGATCATGGTACATCTAATGATATAGTTTAGTTGTGCAATAATATAAAAGAAATAGAAATACTTACAACTTTGATGTAATTTAATTGATTCCAGTATGTGATTTCTGTTGTATAAAATTCTTGTAAAATGAATTTCCTGGTTAACAGGTAACTCGACTTTTTTTCTAATGGCTAAAAGGTAAAAAAGAAAAGAAAAGAAAAAGAAACTATTAATACAAGACATGATGGGTAGAGTTTACAAATTATCGAAAAATTACCACAGTCTTTTTAAATGAAGCTGTCATATGTTGCCGTCTCTTGATCAATACTTCATTCAAGTTGCTTCTCCAAATGCAAAGTGCATTATAATCAGAGTTTGATGAAATCTTCCTTAAAAGTTTATGCTTTCTTGACTTGATGTTTGAAAATCGAATGACAGGCTCGCCATCCGAAAAATAAAGTGTGGGTATATCGAATTCATCGTCAAAAGAGAGTAATGAACCAGGACTACGTGTGAGTGATCTGACAAATATTTTCTTTTTTTGCTGGCATTTGGTAGGCAATTCGGGAACGGGTAAACTGGAGCGGCGTGTCACTTGTGCCTTGCGAAGAAGCACCGATGGATTTGATGCACGCATTGGACATGAGGGTATGAAATCGGGTCGAGCAGTAGGCGTATGAGAGTATCGTTTCAAAACGGGTGAGTTTGGTGTACTACTGGCATGGTTATTCACATCGTCCTGTTTCGATGTTGACCATTGAAGATTAAATAGGAGTTGAAGCGGAGGTTCGGGAGGTTCAACAGATCCAGCTTTTAAACCTCCATAGCCACGTCTAGTAGGGGGCGTTGATAGATATCTTTTAAGCGCGCTGCGTGATGTTTGAAACCATTTTTTCTTTTTTGAGTCTAGCAAAAGTAACGCCGGACTTTGTTGATGGTGATCTGTGCTTGCTGGAAGCATGTCATTTTGGGTTACATTGTTAGTGTTCCAATCGTGAATTAATTGCTTGGGGCTTTCTACAAAATCTTCTTCGGTATCGTTTTCATCAGACCAGCTGGAAAGTGATGGTAAGGAGGAATCTGTATCGTGCTCTAGTTGCTTGGTATTATTTGAGGCACCGTTGATAGAGGTGGTATCGATTTTAAGGCTATGAACTTTACGTTCAGAAGATCCCATTGTATTACTTTCTAGTAGTAATATTTAAAATGCTGGGTTATAGTTACTATTGAAGGGATGTGTAAATTGCTTTTATATGTAGGTATAAAATTATGGATAGAGAGTGTGTATATATTAAAAATTATTATATTAAAATGAGCAATGAAGAAAAAGAAGAAGAAAATCTTTCAGTTTTCCTTTTTATTATTAAAAAAAAATTGAGGTTCCATTTTTTTTTTTTTTTGGGCATTTACCCCTTCATTTGCCAATTTTGGGATTATCTACGAAAATAGTCCTTTTTATGATGGCAAACGTATCGAGTATTGTTCTATACGACTAAAATAGTTAGGGGCATAAATCACACCCTGAATATCCTGCAAATTCTTCAGCTTGAGAGCAAGTGTCGCAAAACATCGTTTGAAGTGACTCGGCTAATTGTCAAATAAATTAGGGTACATATCGTGTTTTTATAGATCATAAGATCGCTTCTACTGATTGTAATAGAGTCTCAAGATAACAATAATAATTCAAAAAGTGGACCCAACTGGTGAAATTCCATGCTATTCATCACGCTATACAAAAACATTTCAAACACATATTAGAAAAAAATCATACTATTGTTGGGACACCAATTGACGTCGGGATTAAGAAGGTCAAATTAATTTTATTTTTTATTTTATAATTCCCGGTTTGGTTCAATGCGAAACAGGTATAAAAGAATCATCTCGAACTTCCAATGTGAACCGAGCGTAATACTCTAAATTGTTGTATCGTTTCGAGCATTAATAATAATAATAATAATAAAAGCAAGTTGGTTACTATTGGTTTGCTTACCTAGCCACATTCTCCATTGCCTTTCTCTTTACTCTGTCTTTTGGAGGTAAAACTTCGTTTTGACTTGCTGTTGTCCTCAAGAGCCTATTATATTATTGTCAAGTTGATTATTACGTAACAGAAACATTTTAACTTACTTTTCAAATAAAATAATAATATCACGTCCATTTAGGCGATTGTATTTACGGTTTCTTATTTGAGGAGTGAGATAATCTTCTGGATTCTCACAATTGGTGGCAAGATCGAGAAGCTATTTTTTTTTTGTTATTGTTGTAAAAGTTGATAGTTTAGACAACACAAAAAATAATAATAAACAAAGTGAAACCATGGTTACCTGTCGAAGTTCGACAAATGTGTCAGTCACGGTTGGATCGCCAAGTCCACGTACAAAATCTTCAATAAATCGAATATCAATATCGAAATTTCCAAGGGCTATTTCGGTTATTTGCCTTTGTTCTGTATCTAATAACAAGCCCTGCATATAAACGATGGACTAAGAATTGTATCAACCGAAATAAGCAAAATCATATTTTACCTTCATAGATTGACTGAGATGTTCCAGGCAATCAAAGTATAACAAACTCTTTATTGTTTCTGGCAAGTTCAACAATGCTGCATTTGTAACATTGGTCAAGAAGGTGACAAGATCTTGAAGATTAGGACTAGGCTGTGTTTGTTTTTCATTGGTGTCCCTTTTTAATTTTTATCGCATAAATTAATATCATGCCATAAAACTGGATGGGCTTATATTTTCCTAATTTGTTCATTTTGTCAATCATAAACTTACCAATCATATTCAAACAATTCCAAAAACTCATCCAATTTAGAATTCACCAACTCGAAAATGCGCTTCTCGGCCCTTCTTCTCGTTTCGTTAAAAGTTGAGGTAGCCTTTAAATGAATATGTCCCGATCTATGGAAGGAACGGGTTTCCATCAAGAGCATTTCAAAGTCAGGACAGGTCGATTCAAAGTATTCGATATTGATAATGATTTGCACAATCTGTGACAGATTAGTGGATTGTAATTTCTTTAATAAAATTGCGTTGACTTTTTGAATCAAAAGACTGTCGACTGCTTTTTTTAAAATATCGTCCATTTCACCATGTGTTTGTGAAAATCCTTCTGCAAACTGATAGAATTGGTGTACAAAATAGCTTACATCTCGACAACAGGTAGGGAATACTTTAGAAAACGGCAATCGTAATGGGAACCTATATTATTCACAGTGTTAAAATAAAAATGGTGCCAATAGAAGAAAATAATACAACTTACCCATAACGTTCGATAAACGAGCGATCAGGTCTGAAGCGAGTAAACTGCATGACTTCTCTTAATTCCTTTTCATTTTCTACAGTCATTGGCATGCATTCATCTTCCTCAACAATCTATCATTTATTCATTCAATATACACGTATATCTGCTTGGATGTATTGTAAACTTACCTTTTCAAATACTTGACTGTATTGATTAATCAACAATTCGGAATATCGTTGGAAAAGTGTCAATAAAGTCTCTTGTAAAGGTTTTACAGAATAATCAAAGCCCTAAAAAAAAGAAAACAACTTAGCCTCCTCTTTTTTTTTTTCATTATGCAATGTAGACCAACACGGTACCTCTAATGTCTGGATAAAAATTAAAAGAGAAAATTTTATTCTCAAAAACAACTCTGGATCTCGACAACCTTTTAGACTTTCTGATACAACCAAGATGACTTTACCGGTGACCATTTCCCAAAGACCATCCACTTCAGCCTGACTTCTAAAATCTGTTGTGTTGTGAAGAATCATGTGCTCAATGATAAAGAATCCAACAATGTCTTGTAAAAGAGTTTCGAACGTTGTGAGGTTTCCATCACGTAAATTGATCGGCGTGGATAATGCAAGATTGGCCTGTGCTCTTCTATCTTCGGAATACGCCGTCTTGAATTCTTGGCGTTTTCCAAGTGTTTCGTAAACAAGGATACACTTATAAAGTGGTTCAAAGTCGATATTTACATCGTCAAGTATACTCGCTAAAGTAGATGATTGTAAATATAAACCAATAATAATGATGATAGTGATAACTTACATTCTAGTCCTTCGTTTACTACCATTTCAATAGCAGAATTCACTTGATGATGCTGTAAATTCTTTAATTTTGGATTTTCAGTCGTCTTGTGTCTCCATCTCTCTTGTCGTTCTTGCATTCGTTCCATGGCTTGTAGTCCTATATCTCGAGATATTTCACGAACGCTATTTTTGTAAATGTGTAAATATAATATCATCTTTGTAGTATTCTTAATACTAACCTTGCAAGCCATTCCTTCAACTCGTTTGAGACCGTGGTTTTGATATTATTTTGCATAACAGGGATTCCCTGAGCTGTTATCACACATGCATACATATCAGTTTATTTACTTGGTTTTAATTCTGATATTCGAAAATTACCTAGTATTTTAGCAAATGTATATTGAGAGACCTTTCCCAAATGATTGTCCTCCAAAGTTCCCAGTGTCTAATTTATATAATTAAACATCATTTTGATAGCAATCTATTGCTCCTTCAAACCTTGAGTGCAGCAAAATATCTACTCTGATCTACTTGATCATTCACATTATTTGCTGATTCTAGTACTTTTAAGCTGGATTTTAAAGCTTCAATAGCATCCTCCACATTTTGTTGGACTTTTTTTGCATTTGTCAGTTCACGTTTCTAAATTCCGCCTTGATGATTAAAAGTGTCTCACTTTTTCTTGTTTAAAGAATACCTTTTGTTCCCATTTCGTGCCTCGAACTTGTAAAGCCCCATTGACTTCCGCAAGTTTTCTACGCAACTCAACCGAACCTTGTCTTACTTTTAAAAGTTGATCTACTGCTTGAACAAATTCCTAGTTTGAAGAAAGCTTTTTGTTTAGGATGACTGGACAAAGGTAAATCTTTTTCTTCTTTTTACCTGGTAATGAGCATTACACATGCGCTCAATTTCGCCGTCTTTTTTCCGAATCATATTATCCAGGCCTTCTAAAAAGGCCTCTTGTTTGCCTGCTTCTGTAATCTTTTTGATTACAGGTCCCAACTGCTCGAGATTTTCTGTATCATCCAAGGTAAAACTAAACTCATTGACATCTTTTTTGTTGTCTTCGAGTCGTTTTTCGAATTTGCCTAAATTGGCCTCGCTTGTTGTTGCAGTTGATGGCATCTTTGACGAAGGAAAGAAAAAGGAGAAAGACAAAGGAAAGCTGTGCGTGTTTTTCATTTTCTTATGATTTGTTTTTGAACAACCGCATATATTTGTTCCACGTGATTGTTTTTTTTTTTTGCTAAAGTGCATGAAGCATTGTGAAAGTATTGAATCATTAGTGCTTATCCTGAGCATCATTTGTTCTGCTTTAATTGCTAGAGAATCTACGTATACTCTTTTGGTACACTTCAAAATATGAGGTTAGTATTAAATGAACTACTACTGTCATAAAAACAGTTTCTCTGTTCTTATGATTGATATTAGCAAAGAATACAGTTATTGCTGTAAGCAGAAATTTGGTCATATTTTGCTAAAGCCGTTTTAAAGAAGGCCAACAGTTTTTTTGACACTTGTATTTTCAAGACAAGTAATTTTGGTTCTATAAATGACATTGTACAACCACACCAATCCTGTTCATTATCCAGCGGAATGGTTACTCCACGAACTATAGAACCAGCCAGTTTTAATTGAATCAATGCCCGAAGGCAATTGTGAATCAGCTGACAGAAATTCTCAGTAATGACATTGCAGTAGACGCTTAGACTTTTAATATAACATTTCCTTATCATGGACGGATCAAACTTTACTTGAAATTAGTTGATATCAAAGGACGTTACTGGTTCAGGGCAGCCATTGAAGTAGCGTGTGAGGTCGACGCAGGGTGGATCTGGGATCAATGAAATGGAGCTTAAGCGTGTTTAGCACTGATATTAGACTGGCGATTATTGTTAACTCTTGGTACTTCCTATTCAGTTTGTTTTCGCGAGGGATTTTATAATTGTTGTCACAACTCATTCATCTCGAATAAACAAAATATTAACTTTTTTATTATTATTATTTTGCTCGGTTTTGTGTCACGAAAGCACTTGTTCTTTTGATTATAATGATTTAAGGAACGTGTATGTATAATAATAGGTAAATATATAAATAATAATGAAGGTATTTCTAAGAAAGGAATGTTCTTTTTATAGCTTGGCCATATTCTTTGAGAGTTGTTTTTGATTAAGAGAAGGTTCTGCATTGTGTTCACCCAAAATATCTGCAATTCTAAGTACACGCGTACTCACTTTAAAAAAAAGAAGAATGCATTAGCCCTCTATTGTATGACTGTGCAAATAGACCTTTACCTGTTGCATTATCTCTTCTATTTTTGCCTTCACGTCTAAAGCGGCCAATTCTATCAACCATCTCCCAAAGATGACCCCTTGGTACCAGAATGCCATTCTGTCTTTCAGGAGTATAATCCGACCCAATAGTAACCTCTGACCATGGTTTTGGTGTAGGATGATATCTTCTTACTAAAATGTTCATATCTCTATAGCGGGTAAATGCGGTAGTCAATGTCTCTTTATTGGCAGCCTCAAGATAACTCAAATCGCCTTGATAGTATAATGTCTTTCCTAAGGACTGTGCACGGTTAGAGAATAACTTGTAATCTACCCATATGTTTCCTCCTTCCGATTTATTGGGTGGTGCCAAGGAGAAAAGAGTGATAGCAGCAAGCCAGTATGACTCGATGAA
>VCJE01002980.1:0-10964 GCA_024140265.1 Backusella liffmaniae | reverse complement strand
TTTTTTTTTTTTTTGGATATTTCATCCATCATTTCATTATCTGGTTTTTTTGAAAGCTCACAGTCACTTTCGCATGGCAAGTCAATCAAAATTCAGTACCACTGATGGGTTCCACCAAACATATTAATGTAGACATCACTATGAGTGGGTTGTAGGAGAGAACAAGGCACTAGTTCCTGCTTTAAAATGTACAAAGTAAAATATTATCAAACGGCGGCCGTACCGAATAAAAGCCAGAAAAAAAAAAGACGGGCTTATAAACCTTCCAGATAACAATGCATTTCTTTGAGAAAGAAAATACGTCTTTTCATAATAGTACTCTTTATGCAGATGCTCTAACCAAAAGTGCACCCATATTAGGTAATGTTATTTCATATATTATATAGTTTGAAAGTTTATAAAGACGTTTATTAGTGTAATTGATAATGATAATATTATAGGTATAAATCAATGGTAATGAAAATTTACCATATTAAAATTTACAGGTTCCTTCATGTAAGAACTTACTATTTGCTTTGTTGATTTTGTAAATTAATTTAAAAGAAAAAATATGCCTATTAATTAAACCGGTATTTCCTTATTAAACTCGTTGTGGACGTCCTTCTTTGCTCGGTGTGATTTTAACCTGGGACTCTCTAAAGTTCCATCACTAACTGGGTACTCTTCTTCATCCGATTGCTCTTGGATGATAGCACTTAATCGTGGCGGTGAGTAATTAATATGTGTCGCACCAGGACTCGAGAAATAGGAGCGATTCATTCCAACACTGTTTAATAAAAATCCATTCTGTGGCGGTGGCGGTGGGTTACAGCCTCGTGCTGTTAAATGGGAACTATTTGATCTAAACGATGAATATATCTCGTCTGTCGTAAGAACGGAATAACTCTCTCCGCTGTATCGGCGTTTATGCCATTTTTTCTTGGGTGGTACAGGCGCAGCCGTAGAATCTTGCTGTCGGATTGGGATATCTTTGGTAGGTAGTATTGTTATGGACACCGAGTCAGGTGTGGATGAATCGGACGAGAGGCCGACAGTTGTGTAAGAATGTACTCCTTTCCCTAATATTTTGGATGCCCAATGGCGAATCGTCGCTGCTGAACGTGATAATGAGCGCGATATTGCAATAGTCATTTTTGCAGGATAGAGTTTGGTGACTGAACATTCAAAAGTGTCACGATCTGCACCTAGTATACCGCCGTTTGCACCGCCTCCTCTTGCGCCTCTGTATGTTTTATTGAGCAGTACCCATAGAAGCCATAGACAACCCATACTAGCTATCAAAATTAAAATCAGAAGGCTTGCAGTTGCTGATGGGTGCATCAGTCGTTCTAGTAAATCATTCGTTTGGTTATTATATTGAGGAATTTGGCCGGAAGCATAGAGTAGCATGGCTCCCAATGTCCAAGACACCTGAATGTCATTAATCGTATCAACGCTCTGGAAGGGAGGATTCCAATGTTTTGATTCTACACTTTCTATAGATTGCTCCAATATATCATATGTTAAACCCCGAGGCACTTCTATACCTTCATGAAGAAGATTTACCATCCATGCTGATTTGAAACACTGCATCTGATGGTGATACAAGTCATTATCTGATATTTGTTGCTTTGTGCTCCAGTCCGTTTTACAATAGTCACTCGCTTTCTTCTCATACTCCTTGAAGTCGTATACACCACCCAATCCCAAAATATCATGCGATGAATACCAATATTCTGATATCCCAACAAATGTGCTTGTTGACCAATCAATTTGAGGTGTATGCACACCATCAAGTAAACAAGGTTCAGTAGGGCATTCCATGTTCTTATTCAGCAAAGGATGGGTGTAGGATAGACATTGGTTCAAGTCACCGGTGCCATGCAATTCAAGCCCTATACTTGTGGTTGTATCCGTTATATTAAGATTCAAGGGTAAACAAGGATCATCCATCGGCAACAAGTGATGTTGGTTTAATAAATTAGCGCCCCTGCTTTCTTCATAAAGTAGACGAACCCTTTCTTGTAAATAGCGTCTTCTAGCTTCATTACTACCATAGCCCAGGAATGTTGCAACAAAAACATCGTACGATAAAGACTGACCGTCCAAGGTTTTGAAATTAAGGTTTGTCAGTTCCTGATCGGTCTTTTGTTTGGGCTCAAACGCAATTTGTGCAGATGCACCTCCCATATCGAGAAAACCAAAGGTATCTTTACCGTGTTCAAAACCACCCATAAGATAATTTACTGCTATCCAACCATACACTCCTTCTGATACGCCAGAAATGATAGTAACTTGGCTATCACATTCACTCATAAAAGTAGTCTGATTATGGATGTAGCCACACGCTGCGGAGAGCAAACCCTGCTGCTGCTCCTCAGGCAATAAACGCATCCCTGCTGTTGCCATGAGAAACAGTGGTGTTGAAGCATGACTTGACTCAGGCACCACTTCTTTTGCAAATGATAATAGTGGGTCTAAATGTTCATTTATGTCTTGAATTCTATTGGCAAAGGAAGATATACCTTTTTCACTTTTTATTAAAAAGATACATGGATAATATGGATAATAAATAGAGAGGGGATTTAGTTGGTTAAACAGTTACCTGGCTCTTGTCTTGTTGTCCACTTTAAACCATCTTTATCGCCTCTTTCGACGGTAGGTAGCTTCCCTCTAAGTTCTTCCAGCGTCCATTCGCTCATGACATGTTCATGGTCTTTCCATGAGTAAATGTAAACTCTAGAACCGGACGAGCCAGCGTCAATAAATACACCGTATTTTCTATTCTGCTCCCATAAAGTAGACATGGGAATCGTTTCTATTTTCAAATATTACTAATGTTGCTAATGATAAAGATGAGCACTACTTTTTCTCTTTTTTTTCTACTATTAAAAACAACAGATAAAAAGAAAAAAGCAAATGCGTGTTTTTGAACTGCCGATATATAATTCTGTTCCTGGCTTCTTCTTGAGGTTAGATTGCCTTTGTTTTTGCCTTGGATCGTGTAACAATATCAAATGAGTCTTTTTGATGTTTATTTTTTCACATAAAAGAGTGCTTTAGAATCACTTTTTGAAGTGACACTGTGTGAATGATTATAATGTTGTTTATTAAAAAGGAATTTTCTAGAATTATGCGTGATTCTGTAATTTTAAAATACACGACTGTTATATTATTGTCTACTTTTAACTCAAGCCATGAAATGTCTAAAGCACAGCCTATGCTTATTTGAAGTATACACGAAACACCCACACCATAGCCAAGAGAAGCTAAACTAAAAGGTGTGTATACTTGTATCCCCCTGGTTTTTGTTAACTTTTGTTTTCCAATGCAGAAGGAAAAAAAGAAAAAAAAGATCATTCCTTTTAACATTTAAATCATCTCACAAAACATTAGTGCAGATAAGAATGCGTTTTTTAGGAATAATGAGCTTTTAAACATATCATTTCAGGTTTAAATCACATAAATACGAGTTTATATAGGAGTAGCACCACATTTAATTTTCATTTATAACGTGCTTCTTTTTTTTCAAGCAATTGTTAGGTTATTTACAACTGTTTACAATAAAAAAAAGGTAGCTCAATTCTCGATTGACGATAAGCTTTCGAGTATGATACTACTAAACTTTTGAATACTATTAGATGATTATTTACATACTATTACTTAATAGAATGGAACACTAAGATAAAAGAATAAAAAACTAAAAATAACTGTATGATATGAGAAAAATAATAAATACTGCTTTGGAGAGAGGTACTGCATAAAATCAACTAACCAAATTTAGTTCTCCTTGCTCAGTTGTACTACTTTCTAACAGTTCACGAAACATAAATTGCTTGACCTTTTATTAACAAATACAATCAAATCAAGCTACCATAGATTATGAATTTACAGAATATATTAACGAGGAAAAAAAAAAAGAAGAAATGTCAAGCTATATGTTTTGAAAGCTTACCGAAGAGTATTTAAAAAGTAGTAATTATCATAAGTATTGGCTTTGATGGAAAATATACAGAATATAAACGAAGCCTTAAAAATCCAGAGTGTTCAATTTCTTCAGATGTAGATTATATCAGGGAATTTAAATGTCAAGTAATGACAATAAATTTAAAAGCACATCAAGTTGGCCCAAGCCAATACGTGAGATGATGAAACTATCTTCACTTTCTATTTAAATAGATGGCTGTCGTCCCCAATCATCTCAATGTTTCTCTCTTAATCAGATTATAGATGGATTTGATCATCACATCTAGCACTGGTATTTAATCACATCATGTTGTAGATAATTATATCAGTTTCATTGTTTGGACAATATTCAAGTGTACAATAGGTGGTTACGATGACTTGTAAAAAAACAATTCAGATACTTTATCCGGGTCTTTATTGATTTGCATTGCTTAATACACGATCTCACAAGGCCAAGTTTCTCATATAACCCTGTTGTCTGTTCTCGCCCAATTTTATGACTGACGTATAAATTCCCTTGGATGGTCGAAGAACTTCAAGAATTAGTAATAGCAAGGCCCATCTATTTATTTATTTATTTTTTGTTTTGAAATATGTTGTTCTATAATAAAAAGTGACGATATACGTAGCTACATGCTTTTAACAATACTAATACGTATTTTAGTATTATAAATCCAACTCATAGCAGAAACAGCCAGCTATACTTTTTTTTTTGCATGCAAAAAAAATAAAGGGCTGAGTAGATTAATCGCACTGTCCGCCAGTGTGCTTTGATTACCAATAAACTCCCCTTCACCACTGATTTTATAGAAAAATTTGGAGAAAATAACGTCTTTTGATCAAACAATCTTATTGGTAGAACGCAAGATTTTACCATATTCAACCAATAGAAAAGTATCATCGGCCTCTTGCCATTTGTCATGTCCCACAGATTTTAAATAAACTCGATTCTATTTTTTTTTCTCTTTTCTATTTCGTATATTTCTTTCATCCCTTTTCACCTCAATTTTATCTGATCCCACCCAACCTTTTTTTTCATTTCATTATGTCTGACTTGAAACAGCAACATAAAGTTGGAAATAGATACCTTAGTGGCATCTTAGCACTTGCTGGTGTTGTATTTATTTGGGTTTCTTCCTCTTTTGCGATGAACGTAAGGTTTTACTGCTCGTTTTCTGTACGATTATATATTAACGCCATTATATTAGAATTTATTTGGATCAATGGAGTACAACAAGCCTTTTTTCGTTACTTATATCAATACAGCCACATTCTCATTCTATCTTATCCCTTTGCTATTCAAACGACGTAAATACAAGCAAACAGTCAGCGAAATGGAAGAGCGCAAAACGTAAATATTTGTTGCATAACATGACATGTCAAAAAAAAAGAGTATACAAAACAGGATGACTGATTTGATTGCAATGACTTTTTTTGATTTTAATTTACTCCAGATTGCTCGTCAAGAATGATACTGAGGTAAATTTATCCATCTCTTGCTTGATCTTTTGTGATGACTTATATCTTTTTTCCAAATAGACTATCAACTACACTTTTCTCTCGGAGTCTGATGAAAACTCCAATAAAAACAATGATAAATTAACAACTTTACAGACAATAAAACTCAGCTTAGCGTTCTGTATTTTCTGGTTTATTGCCAACTACACCACCAATGCCAGCTTAGCTTATACTTCAGTGGGCAGCAGTACTATCATTTCTTCAATGTCAGGTACTGTTATTGGATTATTTGGACAGAGGGAAAAGTTTCATTCGTACTCATGTTTGTTTAAAATAGGTCTCTTCACGCTAGGAATCGGAGCGTTGTTCAAAGTCGAGAAATTAAATTTAATAAAGATGGTCGCTGTTTTTATCAGGTAAAAACAAAAAAAAAATCTTTTGGTGTGATTCATGTCAATCTACATCTATTCTAAACTCCAATTATCTTGTCCCGCTTAGCTTGATTGGTGTTTCCTTTGTCTCATATTCAGACAATATTGATAATGGCGTTACTGCTTCTGGAAGTTCGTTTGCACCCTTAGTTGGTGATTTGCTTGCCATGCTAGGAGCTTTGTTTTATGGCTGCTACACTACATTTCTTAAACTTAAGATTGGAAACGAGGATCGTATTGATATGCCACTCTTCTTTGGCTTTGTCGGTGTTTTCAATGTTTTGCTCTTATGGCCAATGATACCCATTTTAAATTATACTGGCTTGGAAACGTTTGAGATTCCAATGAATGCAACCCTGTGGATTGTGATTATATTGAATGCTTTTGTTGGTACTTTTGTGTAAGTAGTAATTTATGGGAATTCCAAGTTTGAGGTTATATATCATGATTATTAACGTGCGTGTCTTTTCTTTTTTTTTTTAGATCCGATTATTTATGGCTTCTTTCTATGTTGATGACTTCTCCATTAGTGGTTACACTTGGTATTTCACTCACTGTAAGTACTTTAATAACTAGCCTTTTTTTTTTCAAGTCTAACTTTATGATTCAACATAGATACCTTTGGCATTAGTAGGCGATATTGTGTTTAAAAGAATTATCCCTAGTATGCACTATGCTATTGGAGCCATGCTTGTTATTGTCGGCTTCCTGGCAGTCAATTCCAGTGCTTTTAAGGAAGCAAAACAAAACCAAGATTCCATAAACTAAGGGTTCTCTAGATATCTACCCTATTTATTTATTTATATATTCCCCTCCCATCTCCTCTTCTACCCTCAAGACCTTATATCTCCCTTCACTTGTAAATACTGTGTAAATGTCATCTTTGTAATAAATACTCTTTTTTTAGGTTTGTCTCATATAAATTTTGAGAAACAAAAACTAAAAGTCTACATGTGTACTTGCTTTAAAACTCATTTGCCTGTAAATTTCCTTTGGTCTTCTGGCATGAATGGCTCGTTAGTAGAAAAAAAAAAAAAAAAACGTTCGTTCAATGATCCAAAACCTTCCCACAGTAAGACACGGAACACTTCACTAGGGTGATGTATATATGAACGAATTCCTTGTTTGGCGGTCTCCAAACGATGATGAGTTTAAGCTCCACAATAATGATCATAAAACGGTCAATCGTGTTAAAAATATGTTTGTTCTTAATGGCCTTAAACACTTTCATTCTATGCCAGGACCAGATAGTACAGTGATTTGCAAGATTTTCTAAAATAGAAATCAAACGTTTTATTTGACCAATCAAGAATTTCCTAGTGCGTTCAAACTTTTTGCCGGCCAATCAATTTTTGTTAGCTCAATCAAAATTTTCATTACCAATGCTTACAGTGGTTTGCGTTGAAAATCAAACTTTTGGAAAATAAAAATCAAGTTACTTTTTTGGCCAATCAAGATTTTGTGTGATTATTCAATTTTTCTGAAACCCAAAGAAATCTTTCAAAAAACAATAAAAAAAACCTTTCATATGGAGATTAGAAAATGGAAAAAGCACGAAGGTCAAAAGGATTTAAATAGCTTTACTGTCTGCTTTCAGCCCTCTCCCTCCCTCTCCCACGTTTATAATGTTTTTTTTTATCACTTTTATCAATATTCGTCAGTGGTTGAGTATTGGGTTTAAATCAACAATGAAAAGCACGTTAGACAATGATACAGAATACCTTCACCTCTTTAATCTCTCTTCTCCTTGATGGAATCCATAAAAAATGACAGTTATCGTTACTATCTATTATGAAATAATTGGGTCAAACAGTATCTGGTTATTAAAGACGTTTATTTGAGTGATAGTCAAACGATAAGCATTTATTATTCAGTTATTTAGGTTATTGATTGTTATTGTTTTTGAAAAAAGAATAAATTGAAATATATTATAATTCAACGGTATGCTCCACCACTGCTTCTTTCCAAGCCAACATATTTGGAATTTCTTTTACAAATTCGACAAGCTTTCTTGGAGAGGTAGGGGTTTCAATGGTTGCGTGGATGATTCGGAACAACATCTTTTTGTAAATGGTCAACTTCTCAAAATAGATACATTTATCTGTTGCGAAAAAAAAGAGCAATAATTGAGCATAAAATACTTGAGAATAAATCCTAATCTTACTATAATAGCGCATGCAGAAAGTTTGTCGCGCAGCCGAAGAGGATTGACCATCGAGGACCTTCATCAGTTTTGAATAAAGCTTGGTGGTATCACGCTGGTTTTTTGTACTTGAAGTTTGGTCGTTGCAACCCCCAGAGAATTCGATCAAACCTGCTGAGCAGGACCTGTTTTCGACCTTGATTAACACGCCGTCCCACTTTGCTCTATCTGTTGCAAAAAACTCGCGTTCAAGCCAATCCAATTCAATTACATCGTTATTAGAAATAAACAGCTGGTTTACTATGAAAATGATAAAGAATGTAGCAGCTGTTCTTTCAAGAACTCGTTGGTTCAAAGGGTTTCTTGGTGAGGACATTAGATCCAGGCTAAAAATGAATAGGTTAGAAATATTAAAGCACAGACAGGATGATAGTTGAAAATACATTACAAATGACGGGTGGCGACTTCAATAAAGGCTGCATCTGAATGAACGACTGAATCAAATCCTCTCTTGAAGCCATTTGTATATAGTGTATTACGTAAAACTGATAGCGATAGGGGACAGTGTTGAAGAGCGTTTGACAATTCTGTGGCATAATCTGATAGAAAAATGGGTTCAATATAGGTTGCACTTATTGATTAATGGTTTGCTTTACCTCATCTCGTGTGGTTCTTTCAAATAGTGGGCAAAATTAATTGCAGCCGCTAACAATGAGGAGTGTGCTGAGACGACCTTACCTGCTCAATGATACAAGCCCACATCCCCATCTTTGTAGTGACTTGCACCAATCATATCACCATTCAATACGCTCAGCTATAATTTTGCTCTTTGCTGAAGGCGTCTTGCGAGCTTCTTGCTTAATTCTTGCCCAGCATCCCTCAATAGGGTTCAGCATCGGAGAATAGGGAGGCAAGAACAGGGGAGTGTGGCCATGTTCATGGATCGCTCGGAGGATGTTAGGTGTCTTGTGAATCGCAGCGTTGTCCATCACAATATACATATTTTCTAGCCCTAATTTATTCCATTTCTTCAATAAACAGTAAAAAATGGCTTGAGTTGGTCCCGTGTGGTAAACCTCTCTTGGTACCAACTATCTTTTGAATTTTTCTACCATTTGGTTTTGGAACTTGCTGAGAAAGTGCAATCTATCCATAAACAGACATACAGCCCAGAATGCTCAAATGACTACCTTCTGATTGAACTTCCACTTCTGAAGGTTTGCCCTTCTTAGACCATATTCTTTTTGAACCCGCTTTCATCGATAAAAACGCACTTTCTTTTAAAATCCATGTTGTTGTCACAAAGATATTCAACAAACTGTCTTTTTTATTCCCTTGTATCTTCAGAGTTGCGAGCTACTATCCTGGGTTGGGTAGGAGTAAGTGTAAACTCCAATTTTTTGGTAATGTGGCGGTAAACAGTAGAGTCGTTAACTGATCGATCACCAAATTTAGCAGAGTTGCTACAAGATATCTTTTACAATACAGGTTGGGTGTGCCTCGACGTAATCCTCTATAAATTCCGATTGCTCGTCTGTGATCTTGACGTTGTACCTTTTTGTTTTAACTTCTGATGCTAATTTATAACTGGGTAGTACTGTTCTCTCATTTTCTTTCCATTGTGTATTAAACTTATAAGCAGCATCATACGCAATACCAGTTTCTTTCGCAACCTTCGCGAGCTTGTAATTTTTGTTTTGAATCAAAGGCGACTTGAGAAGGCCTATATTTGATTGGTGTCCAAATCATTTCAGGCAAGGGTACATTATCCAAGTCAAGATCCTCCATAGCGCTGATTGTAGCTAGTATTTCATTCTCTTCTTCATCAGACGACTCGAAAATATCAGAGATGTGAGCGCTAGCGATACAATAAAGTAATAAAAAACAAAAGTCTGAGAAGTGAGTCTCTTGTTCTTGTTTATTAGTTGAGAAAGTGAGAGAGAGAGCCCATAGTAAATAGAAAAAGTTCGGTATATAATGTGAATTAGAATGTTAAAGTAGCACAAGATATCTTAAATATAATAAGATCAGGTCGGAAGTACAAAAGAGTGATCGTGAGAGAAGTCGAAATACGACAAGAGAGATTATCGATTTAATAGTTGCTCCTCCTTCATTATCTTTAAGCTGATATTCAGATTCTGCATCATCTGTTCCATCCCTGGCAAATTCATCAGAAAGATAATAATGGTGGAAAAGAGGTGCGCTCATTGAAAATATGTAGTTATTGATTAACTTGCTTGTAACTATATTTTATAAATGCCTTCGTTTTCTAAATGGGATGTTTAAGTTTTTATACAAAAAGTATTTCAAAGCCAGAATGCTAAGATTCTTGGGTAAAACCACTCATATCTAATGTAACAGAATAGTCACGACTTAAATACTGCATAAAACTATCCTTGAATCTTATAGAAGTTCAAAGTGTTTATTAATAAACTTTTGTTTATTATCGTTTTTTTTTATATTCCTGATCAAAGGTATTTGCATTAGTTTATTAAAAATGGAATGGTAATGAAAATTTTGATTAAGCTAAAAAAAATTGATTGGCCGGCAAAAAGTTTGAACGCACTAAGAAATCCTTGATTGGTCAAATAGATATCAAACTTTTTATTTGACCAATCAAGAATTCCTTTGTGCGTTCAAAAATTAGCCATATCATGAAGGTTTTTTGAGATCATGTTCATTCATATTGTTATTTTAAATAGGAGCACTTTTCAAGCATTCATCGAATTGTTTTTTTGAATGACTAGCAATGTTGTGAAGATGATTCAGAGGAACCTTGAAACAAGCTTCTTTGATTCTTTGCTCGAGGGTTTCGGTGTTAGCAAGCTTAGAGCATCCCCAACGGTTTGCTACATTTTTTTGATAGATTGGCCAATTTTTTTCAGAGCCAGATTTATTATTTTAAACTTCCCCAACAGTTTGCTAGGTTTATTATCTTTTATTCCAATCTATTAAAATTCAAATGAACAACCTTTACTTTTCAAGCG
>VCJE01002979.1:24564-37578 GCA_024140265.1 Backusella liffmaniae | reverse complement strand
AAAAAAAAAAAAAAAAAAAAAAAAAAAAAAAAAAAAAAAAAAAAAAAAAAAGCCCGAATGCAAAAAAAAAACGAAACATTGCGTCACATTCACGGATGATGTTTTAACCATGAAACCATCATTTTTTAAGCCATTTAAAAAAGGATTCTTGTTTCTGTCAGTCACTGATCCCTCTCTTTTCCTCATTGTATAATTATATACCAAGATGACTTCTCCTAAAAAGTTGCGTATCCTTTGCCTTCACGGTATGGTTCAAAACGGAACCGTCTTCCGAAAGAAGACTGCTGTTATTAGAAAGAAACTTGACAAGATCGCCGAGTTGGGTAAGATGGAGAAAATAACAAAAGATATTGCAACAGAGACTAAAATAGGAAACATAGTGTATGTCACTGCCCCTCAAATGACAGTTGATCCAAAGTATACTTCTGATGCCCACCGTGCAGCTGCAGCTGATGAGAATGCACCTGAAGGTTTGTAAGAAACAAGAAATGAAACCAAGTAGTCAAGCTAACGACCTTGTAGAGGGCAAGCCATTCGCCTGGTGGCATCCTTATGATGATAGACAAACTGAAGATGGATATTATACAGGATTTAAGGAATCAGTTGCCCATTTGAAGGAAATCATGACCAAAGAGGTATGTTTATATACATCTGTTTTGTACCTTTTTCTGAGGTCACACAAAATTAACTAATAAAAATAAAGGGTCCTTTTGATGGTATCATGGGTTTCTCTCAAGGCGCCTGTCTTGCTGCTGTTATGCTTGTTGCCATGGAAGATCGTACCTTGGCTCCTTCTCTTTTCGGTCCTGATTTCGAGCATCCCAACTTTAAGTTTGCTCTTCTCTGTGCTGGTTTTAAACCTCTTCCTCAAAAAGCCACTCAAGATATTTGGACGCACAAAATCACTACTCCCACTATGCATTTGATTGGTAATGAAGATAAACTCATTGCTCCTGAACGTCAGTTGGATCTTACTGAGCAAGCTGTTGATCCTGTTATACTACGTCACACTGGAGGGTAAGTGAAAAGAAAGAAAAATACAGAAAAAAAAACTAACTTGTGTGTCAAGACATGTGTTCCCTTCAAATGCACAGGCTCGTAATGAAACTGTCGCCTTTGTCTCAAAGTTTGTCGAAAATTAGATATTTTATAGAATAACGCTATAGACCTTTCCTTTTTTTCTTTATTGAAATCATCATCATCCACATTTCACATATTGTGATTTTCATATATATATATATCATCATATATCATCATATTTAGGAGAGTTATCCTGCTTTAGAGATAAATAAATTGAATTATTCAACAGATGAAACATATGCAGAATTTCGGAGTCGTGCTTGCAATGTAGCATAGGTTTTATACTTGGCTTATTATATATTATTAATGTAATAGAATATGGTTAAATATGAATGAGAGAGATCATTTCTCAATAAAAAGAGAGAATGGGAATGGTTATCAATTATTCTTGCGTATTCATGTCATAGTAAAAGTAGTATCTTGATACACACAATTTCAGTACGCATAAATACATATTTTTAATCTACTTGATAAGATAACATTTTTTTTTAATAACTCCATCAATTGAAACAAACAGAAAAACATTAGTAAGCATTGGTGGTTAACTATTTCACTTCCGTTGTTATTCGCAAAATGTGGAGGTTTTGTGCAATCATTGAAAACAATGGAGTATAAATCACTCAAAGAAAGTGAACATATTTGTATGTCGGATAGCTAAAATACCTATTCGATGCAGAAGAAGACACTGAGCACATCTTATCGATTCAACTAGTCGTCTTTGGCCAAGAATGCTCGTACACCTTTTCTCAAAACAATGTCGAGAAAAGGTATATCGCCATTAGTTAGCCGTAGTGTCTCAGTGGAGCTACCCAAGAGCGATTAGATAGTTTGTGAATTAATCGACGTTAGTAAAAAACTTCTACACTGTTTTTATTTATAAATCTTGTTTAGGAAATATTGAAAACATCTCGGATTTATACAGACCATAACGCAGAAAAAGTTAAAGAACAAGAAGACTCTGGTACTTTTTAAAGAACATCTTTATTTTATTAGTCCATATCTATTATTTTCCAAAATATATCGACGACATAGTAATGTATGGGGAGGATAAAGAAAAGAAAGAGTATTCTTAAAAACAATATATATGATGAACATAATTCCACATGCACAATGACGAATATTATCTTTGGAGTGCCACTTTTCTCCATCATGCTTTATGGACTATATCGGGTTTGATTACAGCTATTGTACTCCCAATATGAACAGGTCGTCAAAATTGTGTTCAGATTTATTTTCGGGAACAATCGAGATTGGCTGGATATTCATTTTTAAATCTACAAATTGTTGCAATTATATTCTCATCTCTTTCTTTTCTATTCTCTCTCTTTTTTAACAAGTGACATATAAATAATCCAATGCAATCCAATATCATATCAGACTATTTACCTATAAATAATCTAAACACTTTACCAAATATGCATGAAACTTCTTTTGGTCATCATGATGGTAAAAATACACTTGAAATGGTACATACGCAGACAAATGCAACAACAATGGTGTCCAAGACAAAACGTACACAAGTGAAAAATGCATGTGGTAAATAATTGATGGAAGAATCTAAGAATATCGAAAACGGTAATTGAATTCTATTTATATATAGTTAATTGCCAAAAGGCTTGTAAAAAATGCGATGATGGGAGACCTTGTCAAAGATGCATCAAATATAATCTTGTTGACACTTGTAGGGATTCTCTCCGTAAAACGCGTAAGAAAGGTATCAAACGAGGTCCATATAAGCAAAAATCAATCGGTAGGAGCTAATAATAGCAATGACAATCAGTTCAAAAATAACAAAAAATGTATAAAAATAAACATAGAGACAAAGAAAGCAAAGTCAACAATTTTGAGTTCCAAAAATGGTATTTCGGGTTCAAGTAAAGACACACTAAATAAAAAATTAGAACAATCATCAGAACTACAGCAACAAACAATGATGGCGCAATTCCCATGTTGTCAAGATGACTTTCTTAACGTTTACCATCCATCGATGATCCCTTTCCCACAACAGTACAATTGTTACACAGATTCTAAAGGTGAAACAGACCTTACATCATCCATCTCGTCATCGATGCTCACTCCTAATGACAATCAACTTGTGTATCCCATCTTTCCTTCCAAAAATCAGAATATTCCTGCATCTCACAACTTCTTTCCTCAACCATTGCTGAGCAATTTTGTTGAAAATAATCAAAAGCAGCAAACTAATATTGATAGCAACTGTACTATAGATTTAAATCATTTTGATTTTTGTAAACAAAGCCAAGAAATAGACAAACTTAACGTGTATGCCTGTACTATAAATAAGTGCCAAAATCAGGATGATTATTTTTCTTACACTGAAACTAGCACACCAGGAAAGTATCATACTTCTTTTGATTTCCTCTCACGATAACACTGAATAAATTTCATATATATCTGCATGTATCCATCAATTCATGATTCAATAAAAAAAATAAAGAAAAAGTTCAAGCACTTTGCGACGTATAATTTAGCACCATTCTGGACGCTTATTCATTTTTCAATATTACATACTATAATGCTATTAATAAACATTTCATACGTGAATTGTTTGACACACTCTTAGTGAAACATCTATACCAAAAAGAAAAGTTAAACTTTTTTAGTCAAGCTAGAAAGGAAAATCAACAATGAGGTTGAGCACAATAGTTGAAATCCTAGTGACAGTCGTTGCTATTATTGACTATTCTGAACTCCAAAAGTGTAACACCATCATATGTAAATGTTAAGCCATACTTTGAAAAAATTAAAAATACTTGGAGTTAAAAAAATATAACCCAGTATGAAGTTATTTTCGAGCCAAAAGATGATTTTTAAGGTTATTAGTTTTTGCAAAAGTGATATCTTAACTCGAAGACTACCTGGCACAAACTATGTTCTTCGATCTCACTTGAGTCTGAGTAAGTCTAAGGTAGATGGTTACCTTTTTTTCACAATGGTATCTCAAAAAAATTACATCTAAATGAGGGGTATACAGACTGGACTTTTGTATACTCTTTAATAGCATAAACTAGAAATTTAGACACTTCAAAATACGGCTATCCTACTCGTATTTTCCTTTTTTGTAGTGGAAGAGTCCAATTAGCCCCTTTAACGGTTTGAAAATAGAATATGGATTATTAAAATCACTATATTAAAATACCCAAAAGTATAGTCTCTACTTTATAGTGTGGTTATAAAGGATCCCCATTAGCGAAGAAAAACGGATGCATTTTTGCAGCAGATCAGGGCGATTTAAATTAAACGTTTTCTCATTGGATAGAAAAATCAGGGAAAATCCCATTTTCCAATCTTTGCACAGAAAAAAAAAAGTGGCCCTGAATCTTACGCTGAATAAGAAAGAGTCTACTTTTTTGTTACTATTTCATACGATATCTATTATAGTACTTAAAATAGGGCAATGAAGACATTTGGCTCTTAAATTAAAAACCTTTTGACAACTTTTTTTTTTTTTGGTATTGAAGTCTTGTGACAACGTGAAAATCAGAGAGGAGTTGGAATTTTCTCCCTGTAGACGCTGTCATTTATACCATCTTAAACATATATATCTTAGATAGATAATCGCCCTTTTCTCCTATGCAATGAAAAGCCAAATACGAGATAAAACTATAAGTAGAGTTTAAGAACAATAAATCATATCTTTCTATTGAAAAATATGCTTCCAACTTCTATTTTCATTTTAGGATAACACATTAATAGTATATCACCCCAAATGCCTTTTTTCAAACTAACATTCAACAAATCATCTTGAAATAAGCTGATTGATACAAGCTTGCAATAGGGTGAGAAGCAATTTTTTATATTTACAAAAATGTATTTATTTTTAAAGTCGTTGCATAAGTCAAATACCATCATAAAATGGTGAACATTCTGAAAAACAAATGCGTCATAGTGCTCAAATATAGCAATACTATGCTTATTTTTACAAAAATGAAACTTGAAAAGAAGACGAAGATCAGCATGCCGAGGAACTGGGAAATGAAAACTAAGATTTCGATTTCTACAACCACTAAAACTCAGTTCTGCCAATAACCTTTCCAGAAATACAAAAAACTGATTTCAACTTTAATTATGCTATTTATAAAAGGCTGAAGCTACCATAGAAATAATATAATTGACCACTTTGGCTATTTCAATGATGCTATTAGTACCAATATAAACACCTTAACATAGGAGACCTCATACAGGGATGGCATTATTTTTTTTAAAAAAAAACAGATGCCGCCAAATTGATCGGTTTTCCCCGTGGGTTATGCCATTGTTGGGATACAATTGCGAAATCAACATCTGATTTTTATAAAAGGCAATATTTTACATATACATAGATTTCAATGATGCGTGGAGTAATCATAAAGAAAACGACTGTCTCATTTCTTTTTAAATCCCTAGAAAATATAGGTATTTGAATATAGAAAAGTCTACATATTTAAGTTGAGTTATAATGTTAGCTTCACCTATAGACTGTATGCGCTAGGCAATTCAGGGAATAAGAAGAATTTGAAGCCTATTGTTTTTATTTTAGGATTTTATAATAGATGACAATAAAACGTAAGGATTTTTAATTAAGGCAACATATAAAATAATCATTAATACAATCATAAATCAGAACTGGAAGCGGATAAAAAGGACTCCATCAAAAGAATAATACATAAATAGTGATAGTGGAAGGACGAGTAATAAAGGACATGGTTATTCATATAATATTAAATGCAAATGAGAGCAAAACAGACTATAAAGTGTATGAATTATGAAGATAAATAGGTTCCGAAATAGGTTCTGTTTGATATTGAAAGTACTGTTGATGGGCTGGAAAAGATTTTCCCCAAAGAGCATAGTTGCTACCAACCACTAGAGAGAAAAAGGGTTAAAACAACGATAGAGGAATTTGGGGGAGATCTTTTTCTTATTAGCTTACTATTGTAGTTTAACGATTGGTTACCGGCAAGGTTCTTGTCACATGTATTTTCGTCGGATGAACTACTATCGTTGTCGTCATCGTTGATGGGGTTTTTTTGAGATTGATCGAGCCCCATTTGGATATTTTGGTGAAAATTATATTCAGATGCTGTTACCTGATTAATAGAATTACCGGATGGATAAAAGGAATAACTTTCTTTAGAGCTTGATGGGTGCCCATTTTGATAAATGTTTGGAAGTAGCTGATGAGAATAAACAGGATAAACAGGAGAGGCAGGACTTAGTGGGGTTGTATTATTGATGTTTGCTTTTTGTTGTAGTATATTAACTTGGTCTATCAGTCGTTTATTTTCGTTTTGAAGTTGTATTACTTGATATTGATATCTGTCCTCTTTAGTTATATTCTGCTTAACCCAATCAAGTGCTTTCTCTACAATTTGGCCTTTAGATGGGCGGCGATGGTGATGCAGATTGGGGAGTATTTCAGCTAGTTGTTGAAATTTAGAGTTTAGGCATTCCCTTCTTGCACGCTCAATAGCATTATGTTCTGCTCGACGTTCAGCCTTACTGATAGTTGGCTTCCTAAAGTATATTTAAGAAAGGAAAAGGTGTCCGTGCGTTAAATATTTTAAACTTTTTCTCTAAAATTACGAAAAACTACCTTTTAAAGTCTGAGCTGTTTTGAGAGTTAAAATTTTCTTCTGTTTGCTTTATGTCATCAAGATCAGTAGGCTGAAGGGAAGCTACTGCTTGCTCATTCATATTATCAGGAATAGGTAAAACTTCAGCCTCAAGTGTTGAGCTATTATCCAGAATTATTTGTGATTGAGGATATATTCCATGATTGCTTTTTAAAAATTCATCACTGCCAATGCTATTGTCGGTCATATTGTAGTTAAGCATAAAGGAGTTAGTAAAAATATTAACAGATTTGATATTATAAGGAGGTAAATTTTTATATAAAAAAGTATTACAATAGTAGTACAATTGATTTGAGAGGAAAATGAAAGAAAGGATGGGAAAAGAAAAAAGGAAAGGGAAAAGAAAAGAGAAATAAAAAAAAAAAGGGATAGATTTATATACACTGTTTTAATAAACAATTTAATTTTCCAGATGCTGGCTTGCAACTTTGACCTCGATTTTTTTTAAAATAACGAAAAAAAAAAATAGGTAGGACAGCTCCTCTTTTTATAACTAAGTTACTGTATTGACCGTCCTATGGAGATACTATAGACTCCGAAGTACCCATGGTGTTTTTTCTATTCATTTGTGATCGGATCGTGTTATGTGTGCTGCACTAACTTTGTAACACCCAAGTATATTGTCTACACATTTATAATGCAAAAAAAAAAGTTTTCTATTTCTTACTGCCTCCTTCTTTGATTTTCAAATCAAAACATCAATACAGTTAGCACTAATCAAGAAAAAACCTTTCGTTTCTCCGATTTCCAAGATGATAGAAAGCCCATTCTTAATTCGGATTCTAGAAAATCATTTCGAAAATGCAGTAATACGACTATGTTCTTCGTCTGGCTTCACTTTTTAGAACATTATTGCGTAACCTTGTAAATGTTAAAGCTAGACTAATATATCCTTAGTTATACATTTCATGTCAAAGGCATTGTAGAGTCAATTTCATATGAGTAAATGGAACAGAATATTTATCATTTTCATAGTCGTACAATCACGCGCCCGTGCACACACCTCATCCTAGCTACCTCTTTGTGAAATTCGGAGCTTTCGTTGAAGCGCAGGTTAGTTGGTTGCTTTGTTAGAAGGCCGACAAAAAGCCTAAAAGAGTCTCATCTCTTTAAATAATACCAACAATAAAACCTTATATTTTCAAAAGTCATTAGTACTACATACTATTTTAGACAAATTATAAACTGAAAGGCTATCGATGGTAAAGTAGTAACAATCAGAAAATAAAAATGTCCGTGCTTAGTAGATTATTATCCCAGGAGCAAATCAAACAATAAAAAGAAGAGCATTTTTTCTATATGTGGTAGTAAGTCATCTTGCTTTCCTTTTTACATAAAACTGTCAACTAATATCGAAACTCATAGAAGTTATCATTTAGTATGGACATGTCAATGGTAGAGAAATCAATCACTTCACATATTTACTTTGTATACGTTTTATACAAGTTATATGTGCATTATGTTGCCAAAAGCATGTTTCTTTACCAAGTGAACACATTGACTCGCTATCTCCATTATACCATAGATGCCTGTAAAGGGATTTTAAAACCTTAATAAAAAATTACTCATTATTTTTTTTTCTTGATAATAATAGATTCGTGCTCCAATAAAAATCACTCTAGAATCAGTTCTGTGAACTTTGAAAGATTATCCCGTTCGTTTTTTCTTTTAGGAAATGACTTGATGACTACACAAAAACGTATACGTTATAGATATCTAATTACTCTGGAGCTACTCTACATATATAGAAAACGAAAATTAAGAGAGTATACTCTGAAATGTTAACTTGTTTTTTTACGATCTCCCATTTCCCTTCCGGTTATTCCATCACTTTTAAGTGTAAGTGCACTATCTGGGTTTTCCTAGATAATGTTAGATCCCCAATTGCTCTTCACATACTGAGAATGAAACAATACCAATCAGTTGTATACCGCTAATACTTGATCTCGAATTCTGGGTTGTATATAGTAGCTATACTTAGAAGCAACTCAAATATAGCTTAACTTCTGCTTATAATAAAAACTTTAAAGCAATGTGCTCTGAGTCACAGGTCAAATGGAAAGTTCATATAGGAACATCTAAAGAATAAAAAATCTAAATGGTTATGATGCTTGTTATTACGTATGACTTATGAATATGTATTTCCGTTGAGGAAAGCTCATGAGACTAACTCTGGTACCAATTTGTTTCGTAAAGTTAAAAAATAACAAACTGTTTCTATCAAATGAGTTGGTCCGATACATCCTACATAACGACACTTTAATATATGATAGTAAGTTTTATCTTACTATTTACTTTGCTCAGCAAGCAGTAAAGATGAGTGAGTAATGAAACTGAAATGAGACAACTGCAATGACGTCTCTCTGGTTAAAATGGAGCTCGCAATATGTATAAGATTGTCAATAAATAATATACATGATTACTAATGGTTGATTATCCAAAACTATCATGACATTGTATCCAAATTGACTTTAATAGTGATGCTAATGTATCAAATATGAAATATTAAGTTAAACAACTACATGAAATGTCTTATTTGATTAGTGAAGTTTATAGCATATCTGAAATTTTATGTGGAACTTTTCTAAAAGCTGATACATCTGTTTGAATTTCAAAAAGAGAAGAAAAAAACTAGTAGTACAATAACAATTAGTGAATCATTTTTGAGTAGTTTTGACCCTTATACATAATGTGCCACACTCCTTTTTATAAACAGTGCAACTTGTATGAATGTAAATGGCAGTCTGTGGGAATATTTATAAAGTAAGAAACTTTATTATTCTTACTATATTTCTGGGGTAAGAACCTCGTTGATTATTTCACTTTTGATAGTTTTGTATCATGTTTATAGCTAAAGAATCGATTTAAGATAGTGTTGGAAAAGAAGGGAAGTTACATAAACGAGATAGTCGATTATTCTAGGTCATAATAACTATAAATTATCAAATACCTGCTGTTTGTATATCCGCTCTTTTTCTTCTAAACCGTCGATAATAAAAGAGTAGCACAGGTGATAGTAATATCATGCTGATACACCCTATTTAAACAATGACTGACAGTTCATGAACAAAACTAAGTAGACCATTTTTCTATATATTAACAATTACACGCAATTATAAAGTAAACGCCATTCTAAGTCAGAGCGAAAAAAATACAAACTAAAGGAAAGTTCTTATTCACATATTATCCCCAGAAACTTTGCTCTGGACGTCGTTGATAAGTTGCTGCCTTAGTAAACTAGTTCAAAAAAATATATAACTCTATATTTAAATATATGCAAGGCGTTTTCTCAGTTCTAACTTACTGAATGTTAAACTTTATGACGAAATATTCAGTAAACAAACTCTTTAATGAGAAAAAAAAAGGAAGTATTAAGATGAAATAACCAGAAAATAATTGAACTAACGGAAGAAAGGGCCTTCTTTTTTCTTTTCTTACTTTTAACAACTATAGTCAAATGTCAAATGAGCAAATATGCTTTTTTTTGTTTTTACTCTTAGTTTTCCAGGTAAATAAATAATTACCTTGCTTTATGTGTAAGACTAGAATAAAAAAAAAATCTATAATTAGTTTTGGAATCGGACCGTTTGTAATTAGTCAGTCTTATAGAATATATTTAACTCTAGTTCATTGACAACTGAATGTCAAATACGATTATTGATCTAACTGGTATCAATTACTTTAGAAACCTCTGACATTTAGATATAGTTTTTATTATTATTCTTCAAAGTCCATTTTAGCAGCTATTTATAATTTTTGAATAAAACTATATTTCATGTGCAGAGCATGTGTATTGTCTACACACACGTGTAAAGAGGTAAAATAATCAAAAGTCCGTCGGATAAACGAAAGAAATCCAGTCTTACCGCTTTCCTATGAATCCAGTAGGTTGGATAACAATAGGAATGTTTTTTTTTTGTACATCGTAATCTATGCTTGCATAAATATCATAAATGAAATCTAGATCCATAATTTATACCTATTGTAGTCAATAATAAACGATATGCTTACGTACTTATATTTTTATTTTTCGGGATGACTGAGCTATCAAATATAAACACAAATGATCAACTACAGGTTCAAAGCGTAATTGATATAATCTGTGAAGCACATTCAAAATATTACATAGGCTTCTACACTTTATAGTGCTGCTCCCGGGTACCGTAAATCTTTTTCTCAAGTGTGCTCCGTAAACAAGAATCAAATAAAAGCTATCTGTGATACAGACCTGCAAGTTGCTTTGTGTCACGGTTGATTTTTCAATATCGTATGATAATCTACTTCTATTAGACCAGCACCCTTAAAAGAACCATCTTTATGAGTATATATAGTATAAGAATACACTGGTTTCATAGTTCATGATCACTTAGTTTCATACGGTAATAATAGTTATCGGTAATTTTAACTCGAGCAAATTATTCAACATATTTTGCACAAGCAATCCTCTGGATTTTGCTTCAAGCGTTATATAATCCCATTATCATAAATCAAAAGCATCTAGAACTTATTATGATTGCAATCAAGCTAAATCATATATAATATAGTTCACTAAATATTTTACACCAGCTCCTCGAAAATAAAACATAGTCAAGATGCGAAAGTATGTAGTTTTTCATTGGTGCTATGACCAAGTCATATTTACAATTTTGAATGGAGCATAATAAGTAGATTGCTCACTTCTCCTTTAACCTTAATTTTGACATTCCAAAACACCTGGAGAAAGCCAATAAAATCACTTAAAATATAAAAATAAAAGTCATTTTACAGTAGCACAGCTAATACAGATGTTGATATGTATTTCTACTATTAAATCTTAAGAAAAAGGGGCTACTCTCACATTCTTTAATTTAATTTAGTTTTTTCTTTTTTTTTTGTTAAAATTTTTTGGACTATCTTTTTGACTCTCATTTATGACTTGGATGCTATTTATAACAACATCTATAGCATCTAGTATGAAAGATGGCGAGTTTCAAAAGCTTCAGTAACTAAGCCACCCACTTTCTTTTAACTCACTTGTTACTTTTCAAGATCATCTCTTCATTTAAAGACGTGTTCCTTTTTGAATACTTATTCTTAGTGGTTGGTTTAATTTTCTTTTCCGCGCAGATCGTGAAACTTAGTCCAAAACTTTTATAAAGCCGTCTATTATTTTTCTTTCATTGTGTAATGTCAAGTGATATTTGGGGTAAAAGCTTAATAATATTTGATCGAATACACATACTTTTTTTTTTCTTTCTTTTTTTTTCTTCCCCCTGTTTATGAAGAGGTGTCAACTGTTCGTTCAACTAGCGAAATATATATAAACTTTCATTGTGTTTTTATTTTATAACCTAACAACAGCATCTGTCAAATTGATCAAACTAAAAATATATATCAAAACGATTGAAATTAGAATGTCCGAAATATTATCATAAAGTGATATATCCCTAAAAGGTTTATCTCAACGTTTATGGAAGGACTGCCTTTCGATTGCCTATCTCTTTGAAAGCTGTGTAGCTACTCATTTAAAAGTAAACGAGCATTACAATACCATAAAGTTAAAGTTTAAGCTAGATTCTCTCTTGTCGTTCGTAAGTTGAGATGATATGTGTTGTGTAGCCTATTCCTTGTTTGTTTCCGTTTGGGTTCGATCATTCATTAAGTGTGTATTTACCTACAATTTATTTCTTTTTTGAGTATTTTATACTCAGTGCGTTACAAGTAATTTAAATGAAATATCGGAAACACATTTCCCCCTTTTTTATTATGAAACGTTGAGATGACATATGTACATTTACGGCATCGATATTTACGTATCATAAATATAGCTTGATGTCAAATTCTTGAACCTGTAATTACCTTCATGCTTACAGGTAACTTGTAGTTTTTAACAATGTTTTTCTTACGTTTCCTTCTCTTTTTGTATTATCATTATCATGGTTCAGTAGAAATTCTATCTAGTTTTTACGACTTATGTATACCACTCAAGTTAAAGTATCATGGATTTCAAGAATGTATGTTGCTAATATTAGTGAACTACCAGCTATGGTATTATCAACGATATTAAATATCTGTATTACAAGTGTCGACTTTTATCTTGCTGGACCCCTTTGAAAATACATTATGACACGTCACCCAAATGGATCGTAACATTAGCTTCAGACTACCAGGAAGTGCAATCACTTTATTTTTATGTTTTATATGCTGTAAAAATACTATTTGATGGAGTTCGTTTTTTCATTTTTATGAAGAAAGAATTCCACGAATAGAGTCACCTGCAAGTTATGAAGAAGTTATGAACATAAAAATAGAACAAAAA